>JAEANM010016427.1:0-13277 GCA_017656035.1 Myanophis thanlyinensis
GTACTAGTTGGTCAGCACAGGATCTTAGGATACAACCTGGTATGCCATCTGGTCCTGCTGCTTTTCTGATGTTCACTCCAGAGTGAGGCCACCGCCATAGAGAAGGCCCGTATGAAAGGTAAAGATTACAAATAGGATGGATCAAGAGCAATACTGTGTTTTATTTATTTATTAATTTGTGTGCAACTCATCTTGTAGAGAGGCAATTGAGTGGCTTACAAACATTAAAAACCATTAAACATTAAAATGATAAAACAATAAATAATAATAATCAAAAATTGTATAGATACTATTTTAGAAAAAAAGTAGCAATCAATTTATTTTAACAGTATTTTAAAAAGCACATTATCTCATGATTATTTTAACAGTGCCTTAAATCTTTATGCTATTTGACAGAATTGAATAAACTATCCTTTCCTAAATATTTTTTCCACAGCAGGCATTTATTGAAAACACACGTTCTTCAGACTTTTTCAGTCACATTTGTAGCTTATTAAAAGTATAAAAATGGGGAAGTCCTAGAGAACGCCTGGAAAAAAACCCAGAAAATTGGGAAAAAACCAGGGTTTTCCCCCCTGTTTTTTCCATTAGTCCAGAGTCTGAACTATTGAGAGCTATGAAGGTGGTCCAGAACATTTTCAAGTAAGTGAACAAATCAAATTTATTTAGAAATTATCTACGGTATTAATTTTAATAGAATTTGCTTCTCAATCAGAGTGCAACATGTAAACATGGTTTACACAGGTTTTACCTAGATTGCTATTTATTCTTAATGTCTTATTGTGTGTTGCAAATTGCTTTAAATATAAATCCAGTTTAAGTCTTTTACATGCCTAGAACAGAATTACTTGACTATTTTAATTTTTTATTTGGGTTGTTTAAATATAACTGTATTAAATTTAATCTTTTTCCTCTTTCGGCTGTTCCTGTTAGGGGTCGCCACAGCGAACCATCTTTTTCCACCTAACTGTATTGTTGTATTAAGTTTAATATATCCCTAAAAACTTGAGTATTCAGAATTAAATTTAGAACATTTTTGTATTTTTATTCACATGTTTAGGATTCCACAGAGCCAACAATCTACATATTGGGAACTAAAAATTCTACTGATTGAGCAAAACAATTCCCATTGGCATAAAATTTGGCATCAGGAAGGCAAAAATAAAAATAAGTTATTTATTCATAATAAATCCCTTATTAAAAGAGTACTTGTCTTCATAGTCATATTCCCGGGAGATACAGGTATGAATGGGGTTCATGCATTGAAAAGGTCAAATTATACATACTTCACTATGTAATACCAGAAGTTACACAAATATAGATCAATGACACATTGTTACAACCTTACATATCTATTCCAGAGCAATTTAAAGACCAATCTAAACAGAGGAAGGATTATTCAAGGAATAGGATTGGCAACTGCAGTCAGTCCTAGAGATATTTTTTGTACAAAATGCATAGCTATATTCTCACACCACTAATGAGTCTGGATGGCCTTTCCCTAAGTTAACAATTCGATTTCTTGAAACATTTCAAGTGAGAATCCAGATTCCCAACAGCAGAGATGTTTCACAAAGAGGAGTAACAACTACAACAAACTTATAATCATTTATTCAGACGTCCCATTTAGATCCACTGGTATCTTAAGAGAAAAAAAAAGGCTAAGCGTTATCTTAGATAGACTTGCCTCCCTGATAACATTTGCAAATAAACCTTCAAAGCCCACCTTTTGATCTCATCGGACCAAAGGGCCAAATTTCACGCAAATTGCACACCCAACCCCAAACTTAAAAACAGCAGCAACAACAACGAGATTTGATGGAATTGTATTAAAAGACTACAGCAAGAGCCGCCCGGGCTTCCATTAGGGAGGCTGGGCGTTTTGTGTTTGTGTTGATTTACTTGAAAACCTTTAGTCCCATTTTGCCACACAACTGCAGAGCTCCCAAACGACTTGAAACCGAGGAAATGTGGCGAGGAACTTAAAAACCACGAGAGACATGGGGGGTGGGGGAAGGGGGCGAGAATCCTCCACGCAACACCGCCCACCCCACCCCCGTGGTGCATTAAATCAAATCAAATCAAATCAAATTTTATTCATCACGTGCACAGTCATACCTGGTACGAAATGCAGTGAAATGTGTATTAGGAAGGGACGGGAGAGGGGGGGGGTCGTGGGATGGCCTTTTCCCTCACCAGGCTCGCCTCCTCCTTGGAGGGCAGGGCGAGAGGCAAAGCGGGAAACGGTTCCCGGCGGCCCAGCCTCATCAGCCCTGAGGCGAGAGAGGGCTGAGCCGCCCCCATATTTCCTCCCCTCCCCCCACCCCACCCCCCCAAAAAAGCAGAAACTGGTCGCGCGGTCGCGAAGGAGCGCAGTACCTGAGGCGGCGTTGGTGCCCGGAGGCGCTGTCTTGGGCGGCCGGAGTGGCTCCTGAGGACGCGCGAAGCCCTGCTTGAGGAGCTGCTCGGGAGTCCCGAAAGTGCCTCCGCCGCCGCCGCTTCCCAAGCGAGCCCCGCTTTCCGGGGCCAATGGGGCACCACCCCCTCGGCCTCGCCCAGCGCCGGGAGCCCGGTCAAAGCCGTTGTCGGACATATTCAGCTTTCCTCCTCAGCCTTTCCTTCTTTCGAGTGGGGAGCGGGGGGCGCAGCAGCAGCAGGGTCCGGGCCGCCCGCCGCCCTCGCCCCGCCGCTCTTCGTGCTCCCCACTCCGGTTCCTCGCTTCTGGTCGCAGGCACGCCGACGAACGAGAAGCAGAGAGCCTCTAATCGGTTTCCCCCACCACCACCTTTTGCCCACAGCGCCGCCCAGCGTTCCGGAGGCCTCCGCCAGGATTAGCCACCCGACAAAGTCTAGTACTTTACACAGTACTACACACAAGCGAGTTTCCTTCCTTCCAAGCAAGCGCCTGAGCTCGCAGCGGCCTCTCTCGGCACAGCGGGGGAAGCTTCTTCCGGTCTCGAGGCTGCCCCTGGGCAAGCCAATGTTTGCTGAATGCGCTATAGGGGCCGGTCCCGGAAGGACGCTTAGCCCCTCTACATCAAGACTAAGCCAAAACAAAGCGAAGCCTTTGGTTAAAACTTTTTTGCTAAATTTTCGGTGGACTAAGTTTATTAGATCGATGTGCCAGTCCAATTCAGTAAAAGCAAGCGAGAGGGTAGGTAGGAGACAGCAAAGAAAGGAGAAGATAAAGGCAATAAAGCCTGACACATTCAGATTTTTAGCGTGTGTGTGTTCACAGCATTAAACACCACGTACATTGGTTCTTATATTTGCATATTTTTGTCGGTGAAACGAAAACAAGAAAATGTAATATGCGAATCCAGTGGGTTAATAGATTAATGCTGATTAATTATAGTCAGAACAGCAGAGAGCAGAATCAGTTATCTCCTGCTCTTTGTAACCTATCTGCTACAAAACTAACTTTTATGACATTACAGTATAGTAATAAATAAACCCGACTGCATGAATCACTTAACTGTATGATTTGTTGAACTACGGTGGCCAAAAAGGTCATAAAATCTGGCATATACACACACAAACACAGAGTATATACTGTAATTTGGATATTTTAACATTTATCAAATCTATATTTTGATATTTAAAAGCCAAGAAACAATTGTGCTTCTATCTGAGGTTGCTTAAAGCCAAAGTTAATTGTGACTGGCAATAATTTCTTCAAGTAACAATGTTAGTTAGCCTAAGCATGTTCCATCTTTACTAAAACAAGCCTTTGGCTCATCATCAAAAATACTCCTAGAAAATATGCAGCTAGGAAGCAATCCTCTTTTCATCTTTAATGAAAAATTAACCCTACTGTGCTCCTTTAAGGCTATTCCACAGACACCTTGAAAGGATCTTGTTACTGCAAGTATGTATCCCTTGATTTTACAGGTTCAACACACAGGGTGGGTTTACAGATTGCTTTACATTAGTACAACTTAGTAAGAACAAAGGCAAAATGGACTGCTAAATTGGCCACGCCCACCCAGACATATGACCACCTAGCCACAGCCACTCACCTGGTGCAGCCCCCCCAACAGGGACTGTTGGCGCTATTTTAAAAATTTGAGGACCCTTGCCCTACAGTACATTATAAGGTGTTGTGTTTTTGATACAATCTGTTGTATGGATCTGGTTGTATTCTATTGCAACAACCAAAGCTGACTCATGAATTGAGCTCTGTATTATCATAAAGCCAGACAGCAAGTAAACAAACCAGCCTTGGGTGGTCCATAAACATCTGGGTTTTATTTGAGATAACTGATGATCCCATTATTTTGCTTTCCACCTCTGTCATTTCAATGGCAAGGCCTTTCAATTTTGCTCTTAATTTTTCTTATGGCTAGTATGTCTTTTGTTCCCTTATACTTGACTCACATGTGCAACTAGGTTTACAATGTGAGGATAGAAAAATATATGTTGTGTTGCCACTGGGCCCACATATACTTTGCTATCCTGTGTTGTGTGTGCTAGAATTCAGATTCTAGGATGCTGCCTCTTAGAATGATTTGATGAATGACAATATATAAGCAAAAGGTTCGTTTATATACTGGTTTTCATATAAAAATGCAGTCCAAGCATTACTAACAACCATTTTAGAAACCATTTCATTCAGGCACTATTATTTATTTGCTATTTTATATTCTATCTTTTAGGCAGATTATTATGGTATTACTTTACGAAGAATTTTTAAAATAAGTTTAACCTAATAGATACTGGAAAGACATTATATTAGAATAATATTCTTGCCTGCAGTTTTATAATTCCTAAAACAGGGACATGAATGGGGAATCAGGGAGAAACAGGTGTATAGATAAAAATTTTAAAAACTGCCAAGTTCCTATAACAATCTCAGTTGAGGGATAGGAGACATTTTTATTCCCCAACAGAACCTATTTAGAATTTTAGCCATTTTCTGCAGTTCTAATCTAATAATACCTCACAATTTAGAATGCTCAATACTGCATTTTTCTTGATTTTGTGATTATAATCTATTCATAGACTTATAACATTGGAAGGTAGTCTAGATGTCAATTCTTTGCTGAGAGCAAGATTCATTTAAGCATTTCTAGTAGATGAGCATCTAGCCTTTGAAAGCCTCCAGGGAAGACTACCTCTTCATGTTACACCCTGTTTCACTGGCTGACAACTTGTAGTACCAGGAAGCTACTGGTTTGGTCTTGCTCCCTGGTGCAACAAAATATATGTAAGTCAACCCCCTCTTTTACATGACAGATATTTAAAGATGGCTATCATATTTCAGTCTCTTTTACTGAAGAGCTTTAACTGTTCCTGATAGGATTTGTTTCTAGGCCATTCACCCTCTTAGTAACCCGCTTTTGAACTCACTCCAATATGTCACTCCCATTTTTGAAGTTTACTGCCAAGAACCAGAATTGCAAGTGAGGTCTGACTAGAGCAGAGTGGCACAATTACTTTCCATGAGCTGGATTTATGCTCTTTTTCATGCACCTCAACATAATAGCTGCATCATACTACCACTGGCCAATAGTTCACCTTTTTCTTATCCAGATGCAGAACTTTACAATCTCCTTATTAAATTCCACCCTATCAATTTCATTTGCTCAAGCCCAACTAGTAGTAATCCTTGATTTACAACCCATTCAGTTAGCAACCATTTGAAGTTACAATGGCACTGAAAAAAGTGATTTAATGGCTGGTCCATAACCATTGTAGCAGTCTCCACAATCATGAGATCAAAATTCAGATACTTAGCAACCAGGGTGTATGTACCATAGCTGCAGCCTCCTGGGGCCACATGATTGTCATTTGTGACATTCTCAGCACTTTTGACGAGCAAATTCAATGGGGAAAATCAGATTTGCTTAACAACTGCATGATTCACTTAACAACTGGAGGGACTGCTTAAGAATCATGGTAAAAAAAGGAATCCCAAAATTGGGTGTGACGCCTTGCGGAAATATCGGTCTCAGTTGTGGTTGTAAGTCAAGGAGTACCGCGTTGTTGAGTTTAGAAAGAACTACTACTCCCTCTCTTCTGAAGTATAGGTAGTCCTTGAGTTATGACCACGATTGAGCCCAAAATTTATGTTGCTGAGTGAGACATTGGTTAAATGAGTTTTGCCACATTTTACAACCTTTCTTACCACAGTTGTTAAGTGAATCACCACAGCTGTTAAGTTAGTAACATGGCTGTTAAGTGAATCTGGCTTCCCCATTGACTTGTCAAGAGGTTGCAAAAGGAGATCAGGTGACCCTGTGATATTGCAAGCATCATAAATATGAGCCAGTTGCCAAGCATCTGAATTTTGATTATGTGACCATGGGGATGCTACAAGGGTCATAAATGAGAAAAACTGTTATAACTCACTTTTCTCAGTGCCATTGTAACTTTGAATTGTTGTAAGTCGAGGACTCTTCTATTAGTCACCCCACTCAGCTTTGTTTCTGGTATGAGGAAGAATTTTTGTGGTAGCCTTTGGTTAGGCTTACAGATTAAGGATATTTCCTGCCTAGTGGTCTATATTCAGCTATCCTTGAACAGAGATAGCAGGCCTTTTAGTTGCAATATGATGATTGGGTCAGATCATACCAGCAAATACTGTAAATCACTAGTGAGGAAACAGGCAAAAAAAAGCAACAATGTAGTTTCACTTAGCATATTACTTGTTCCAGTTATTGGAATTTGTTATTCATGGTTTATGGTGGGTGTAAAAACCAAAATATTATGGTTTATATCAGGGCTCTCCAACCTTGACAATTTTAAGACTTGTGGACTTCAACTCCCAGAATTCCTCAGCCAGGAATTCTCCAAGAATTCTGGGAGTTGAAGTCTGCAAGTCTTAAAGTTGTCAAGGTTGGAGACCCCTGATTTATATGAACTATTTTTTTTCCCATTTCAGATTCATTTTATCAGTTCCGTGGCTGACAGCTTTAGAGGTGGTTTTTTCTTTCTTTCTCTAAATTAACTAAAGCTAGGACTTCATTAGGCAATGTCACTCTCTTAACATAGGAAGGGAGCCACTCATCTGATGGGATGGCACACATGGGTTTTTTTAAAGACACTTTCAACTGGGGTTTCACTCCCAGGTGAGGAAAGTGGCAATGCATTTTTGAGTCTGATGAAGAGCTGATGAAGCTTCTTGGGTGCGAAGCAAAATGTCTTCAAAGACAAAAACTAGAATGTCCAGTTGCCTCTTGGAAATTTTTTTAAAAAAAAGCACTTTTGGGATAACCACGACCTGTATGGCCAAGAATCTCCATATAAACCTCCATGAATTTTTGATACTCTTTGATACCCTGAAACATTATTTTTACATGGTGTGTGTGTGTGTGTGGGGGGGGGGAAGGTGGCGATTCCGTAATAAATCAGCTCTTTTCCAACTGGCATGCTTTTAAAATCCCCCCCAACAAGCTGGGTAAATGAATGCAGCGACCCTTTTTCCCAAGGAGGGTCCCCACCCAGCCCCTTCCTGCTTTAAACTAGGTCCCCAATCTTTCAGACCTCAGGGACCACTAAATTCATAATTTTAAATCCCATGGACCACCAATATGATCTGCCTAATGACTGGCTGGGTGGTCCTGTGACTGGGTCGGCCTGGTCAATTCAATGTTATGTTGAGGGGTGCCTTGTCTTCCTCATCTCTCCCCACAACCACTCCCCACCAGGCCCCACCACGAAGCAGTTGTTGGAGCTAAGCAGCCATCACTGAGAAAGAATTGGCAAAAGAGTAGGCTGAGTTCAAATTGGATCTGACTGAGAAGGAGGCTCAGCAGAAACACCTCACTGAGGACTATGAGCATAGGCTTTCCAAGCAGAGGAAAAAAAGGAAGACCTGTGGGAGTGCAAGGCCTTTTGGGCTCCAGCATGCTCTTCTCCTCCTGGGTGGCCAGAGTTTCTCAGGCTGCTCAGTGAAGTACCTGGGCTCCTGTGATGGAGGGAGAGGTTGGAGCTACTAAACAGGCAGCCAAGCTAAAGTGCCTGAGGATTCCTGATTTAGTGCAATATAAAAATGCAAACAATTTTTCTCACGGACCACCAGTGACCCCCTGGTTGGTGACACTTGAACTAGAAAACAAGTCCCACAACGGCCGCAGGAAGCAAAAGGAGAGTGTTTTTTTTCTCTCCCTCCACTCCACTCCTGCTTTACCCAGAGAAGTCTTCCTCCTTTAAGTCTCCCTAGAACAGGGGTCTCCAATCTTGGCAACTTGGAAGACTTGTGGACTACAACTCCCAGAATTCTGGAAGTTGAAGTCCACAAGTCTTCAAGTTGCCAAGATTGGAAACTCCTGCCCTAGAAGCAGCCACTTCCTACCCTACCCTCAAAGAAGTGACAGCTCCCCCTTCCCGTTTTTTATTTTTATTTTATTTTTTGCAGAGGGAAGCCCACGCGCACACGGGCGGGCGCAAAAAGCAAAAAAAAGAAAGGAAAGACAAGCCGCGCCGTCACGTGCCCTCAGAGACCCTTCGCCGCCCTCCCCCTCCCCCTCCCCCTCCCCAGCTTTGAAAGAGCGTGACGTCGCCTCCCGTCCTCCCTCGCCCTCCCTCCAGGCCGAGATTGGGCTTCCCTTTCCTCCAGCCTTTGCTTTGGCCGGGCCGCGAGAGGCTCGTGCTCGTGCTCGTGTTCGCCCGGCCGCCCCGCCTTCTTGGCCCGCACCTCGCGCGCTGGCGCGGCTCTCCTCCGGCTTCCAGTGGTTGAGCCGGCTAAGGGCGAGCCGGGGAGGTCGTCGGCGCAGCTCCAGCCGCCGCCGCGTTTTGCATAAGGCATAAGGCGCGCGGAGGCGGTAGGTGGCTTTGCTCTGGTCTCTTGTCTCTGCTTTTACGCCTCCGGGAGGGGAGGGGAAGGCGGCCTGGGGCAGACCGTGGCTCGCAGCGGATGCCCGAGGGTGGGGATTCCGCCCTTTTCATCCCCTTTCGCGCGAAGGCCATCCCGCCACCAAAGGCTGAGAAAGCCTGGAGTCTTGTTGGTCTCCCACCTGGGCAGCCGAGCGCCCACGAGAAGAGGTAACGGGGCCTGGGGGAGGAGGAGGAGGAGGAGGAGGAGGAGGCATTGGGGAATGGCAAGAAAAACTCCAGCCCGTCTCCTGGCTGTGACCGAGCGCAGGACAAAGAGGTTAGTCGTCCCGTTGCCGGGCCAGTTGTCGTTCATGCGCATAGCAACCGTGGAGGTTTTGGCCCGAAGGAGGGGGTCGCAACCTGCGGCCACTCTGCCTTCCTTCCTTCCCTCTCTCCCTCCCCCGCCCGCCCTCAAGTTGCAGAGTGAGGTAAAACGGCTGCTTCCTAACGCGGATCCCGTGTTGGATGCTCTTTTTAGGGTGCAAGAAGCGGAGCCGGTCCTGCCTTGCTAAACTCTGTGGAAAACCAACCGACAAACAATCTCGGTGGGGGATCTCTGGGGCGCGGCTGGCCTAGTAGCTGGGCTTGCAGGGTGGAAAGGTTTGGCATCCCCACGGCGCCTGCAGAAACTAGGAACGAGCGCGGGCAGTCACTCGAAAGATTAAAAAGAAAAACCCCGGCGTGCCTTCTCTAAGGGAGAGAAAAGTTTAGTTTCGGTTGATTGGGAGAAGAAACCCAAAGGGAGCAGAAAAAGGGTTCCCTTGTTGCAGTTGAATAGGCAAGGGCTCCAGGTTGTAAAATCATCACCTCTTGGAAAGCGGTGAGTTTTTCTCGCTGACAGAGGGCAACTAAAGTCAAAGGCGGTCGTGTTTCTGTTACGTGGAGGTCAAACCTGCAGTGGGCATGGTGGCGATGACCTTCCTCGAGTCTCCAGGCTTTTTTTTTTTCAACCAAATATTTAGTGAGGCTTTTAAAAGCACAAGGAGTAAGAAAGGGGTGGTGTGGGAAGAGGTTTGAAAGGAGGACTTGGGGATTCCTCAACAACTTTTTGACTTTAGGGAGTCACGCCCTTTTTAAGTTTTGAGATAAATGCTGGAGGGTGGCCATTACATATATTATTAGGAGGGCCTCTTTTGAAATCTTGCTTTAATGAATGCTATCTGTGAATCGGTCTTGGGGCATAACTCTCAAAATGTCTTGGAAGATGTTAAAAGGTTTCAGTTGGGCTGTACCTCCATGCATAATACTTTGGTGGATGCCTTGGTAGAGGTGTGAGTGTGTCTTGGATTGAATGTAGGTACTTCTGGTATGCAGAGCTAGTGCAGACAGCCATGTACCTCAGTAAAAGGAAAAGGGAGTATATGCGTTCATGCTATCAGAAATGCAAACCAGTAATAGGGTATATTTCTGCCAGTAATTGTTAGTGGATGGCAGGAATTAGTAATATAAAAATTGCTGATTGCTGTCTCCATTCCCATCTCTTAACTGCAATGTTTAGAATTGACTGAAAGATAGCTTTAAAAATACCACGTATAATGTACAGCATAGGAATGAAGAAAAGTTAAAAAAAGTTGCCCTAAAGCCTTTAGACAGTCAGTGTGAAATCTATCAACTTTTTAAACATACTGTTCAAAAATTCATGAAGATGAGCTTCAGGTGGTACTCTTAACGGCAAGCTTTTGAAATAAACAGAATGCTTTACATATTTAGACTCCATAAACGGAAGACTAATTCTAAATCTGCAAGAGCATTCGAAATAAGTCCCAAAAATAGTGATAGAATCATTGGGATTTTTTTTAAATCAGTGGATGGTTTAAAGATTAAAGCTGGCTGAAACTTCTGTTTCAAGCTTCTGTTCACAAAATTGGGGAATCAGATTGGACAGTGACTGCAAATATGGTGTAAGTTAAAAGTTCACAAGCCTAAGGCTGCTTTTACAAATCAATGAATGAACTTGACACCAGTTAGAGATTGACAGGAGCTGTATCCAATCATCTATGCTTAGGCAGATTATGCAAGGATGTCTTTGACTGGCCCCTGGAGTTTCCTTTGAATGAAGAATTCAGCTTCCTGCATTTGCTGATAATGCCTCGTTAGTCAGGGCACTAATGTAGGTTATTGATTTAAGAGAATTCTTTTATCTGCCAGCATGTCACTCTTGAGGGCATAGAGGACCACAAATGATGTTAATTTTCTCTTTGCTGGAAAGTATATGTGTTCTGAATGTGTGAGTACGTGGCAGAAGACTGTTTCTCAGTGTTAGCATTTTCTATTTATAGCAGTTTCCTTAGAAACAGTTCACGTGTTGGAAATGGTTATACATATATTTGTAGTTGAAATGCTGTTACTGTATCTCATTGTTGGGCAGCTGTATAATAAAAGCCAGCTTACAATGAACATTTCTTAAATGAAAATGTCCATGATTTGATTTTTTTTGAAAGTTTAGAATAATTATGCACTTTCAATGCTCAAGCATTTTTATTAGGATTTTTAATAAATTTGGAAATAGATGTGGTAGATGCATGTTGTATATTGCTAAATATGCAGTAGTTGATATATAAGTTATCCCAAAAGCAAAACTTTTATTCACTATCGTGCTGGCTTTTTATTGCTAGAATTTCTTGTGGGTATCATTATGAGTACACTGGAATGCTAAGACTCCCCTTTAAATCTTTTAAATGTTCATATGGTTAGATTTGTGTGTTAACCATTCTAACAATGATTATAATTACTGTACCTATTATAAAATGCTTGCATTGGCAGTTGTATAAACATACTTTAGAATAGTTCAACAGATCTGTACCATTGGCTACCAGCTATGTAATGTTTGTGTTTTTTAAAAAATATTCTTCCTTGTTTATCAGCCTTCGTTTTCATGGTTGTAATTTGTTTAATCTTGCTAACATTACTCTCAGTGTTTGGCTTATATGCAGTCCAGGTAGATAACCAGAAACACAGAGCTGAATGTTAATAAAGGGATGAAATTTTATCCCTAACCTAGATAAAATACACAGTTTGAAATACGTATCTCATTAGTTGATAGCGGTATTCCATTTTATCGATACTGTATTTGTTCATTGCAACTAAACTAACAAGTACTCTTTCGATACTTTAAATTATTGCACTTGCTTTCAAGGAGCAGCTGTTTTAAGTTTTAAATACAAAAATTCAGTCCTAGTCTCTGAAATTAGATTAGAATTCTTTATTGGCCAAGTGTGATTGGGGACACAAGGAATTTGTCTTTGGTGCATGTGCTCTCAGTACATAAAAATAAAGGTATATTCATCAAGAAAATTAGGAGGAAATCTCAAAGGGTTCAGGTACTCTTTTCTACTTTTATTTGACAATGGAACTTTGAACTTTGTACTTGGAATATGTCCTCTATCAACTCTCCTACTGAAATTAGATGGAATTACAGCTACATAATTGTTATATATTAGCTTAAAATTTAACATTGCATCAAAGTCATGATGAAATGCATGACTTTGTTGTTTCTTTGGGCAGTCATGTTCTGTACACTTTCTCAAGGTGTTTATTTAAAACAATTACTAAATCCTACATATTTATGGAGAAAAGATCATTTATTTGTCTTGTAAAATTTGCCAAACACATTTTAAAGTCCAAGTGTATTTTGTAATCTTAACCTGGGCTTCTTTTTAGCCATGACATATACTTTTCAAGTTTCATGTGTTATTATTTGCTAAATTGAAAATGTATTTTTGTATACAGCAGGGAAGCTGTGCGGCTTCCTAACGTGTGACCTCCCTTGCTGGATTTGGGCAACATGGCAGGCATTCTGCGTAATTTCTCCATTCCCCTTTTCAACAATGTGATATGCCACAAGGTGAAGACTCTGAAGACGCCAAGAGTGCGGACATTCCTTACCCACCAGGTTCTCTGGTGCAAAGCAGCTATCAAACACGGTATGTAAACTGGCTCACAGGATTTCAGTTCAATTCCATCTGGTGTTAAAATGTATAAAGGCCAGTCCCAATATGTTTTTTTTGGTCTTCCAGCATTTATCACACTAATAACATGAGAAAAAGAATCCAGGATTCAACCATACTCTACAGGAATCATAGTTCCTTGTATAAAGATAAGCAGCAGACTTGGGATACGTTCTAATACAGTTTTTTGAAACTTTGATCACTCATTGCACTAGAGTAGGATGTGAAAGGCCTAGACCAGTCAGTGGTGGTGAACCTTTTACTTACCGAGTGCTGAAAAGTATGTGCTTTGTGCGTGCCCTCTGCACTTGTGTGTGGTTCCTCCACATGCACTGCATGTGCAACCACACTGTGCATGCATGCAGCTTTTCCGTGTGCAATACATGCGTGCACTCACGCACACATGAGCAATCATGTGCATGCACAGCGGATGCCGGAAGACCAGCTGGGTCTCTGCAATCACACATGCATGCATGTGCAATCACATGTGCATGCTCAGCTGGAGGTAAGTTG
>JAEANM010016428.1:0-13277 GCA_017656035.1 Myanophis thanlyinensis
GTGCTTAATAAAATTTTATTCTTTGGACTTTCGTTCTCTGGGATTCTAATTGAGTTGAGGATGTGGTGTGGAACCCTCACACACACACACACACACACACACATTTATCTCAATGAATATTCTTTATTAGAGTCATACTTTTCTTATTGATTTGCTGACAGCAAGAATCCGTTCACTTCATATTGTGAAGTGGTAATGTACTTTCCAGGTTTTGCTAATTATCATTTCTTGTACCTTTTCAATTAGCCTTCTGCCAAATAGTTAATAGACTAGTGTCTCTGTAATTTTTTTCCATTCATTCTGAATATTTTTTTTCATTTGAATTGGGAACACTATTGGACTTCTTCCAGGCACCACATACAGCCACAGCCTTCACAATACATTAAATAAGTTACATGGCCAGTCATGCTTGTATTTTAATATTTCTTCCATTAAACCATACACTATATCCACTTGAAACCTTACTCTTTCTCAGTGCTCCCACACCTTTATGTCTCTTCATCAAATTTTGAAACTAATATTGAAACTAACTACTACAGAATGTATCTCAATTCTATTCTTGTATACATCACTAGAATTCCCATATATATCTCTAAAATACTACTTCTATCAGTCCTTCCCATCAGTCTAAACCACACATAATTTCAATACTTTTATTCTCCATTACATTCATTCTGCTGTTGACTGCTAATTTAACTCTTTTCATGATAGCTATGGTATTTCTATTTCCATCATGTTCTATATTTTCTCTGCCTTTTTAAAATTGCCCCCATTCTTACCTCTCTTTGACTATATTTTTAAATATTTTTTACTCTCTACATATTATTCAATTTATTTCTCCCTTTTTTAATGAACTATCCTTGTGTATATTTTTCCTTCCAATGGTCACTTTTGCCTCTTCTCATAATCCCCTTATTGTAACTTTAAATACTTCTGAACTTTACAGTGTATTTCTTCTTTTTAGAACATCTTTTGTTACTTTTACTTTTGTTACTTTTATTTTTCTCCATCTCCCTGTACCTTTGTTACATCTCCTTGATTTCTCATTAATTCTATTGGGAAATCAATCTATGTTGCAGTACTTTTTCTTGTATGATGGAAATCCTGACAGTACTTTCCATGCTTAGTAAGTCTTATACATCTCCTAAGATCAGAGGATTTTCCTATGGACAAATCTCATGTATGATTAACATGTATCAAATGTATGTCTTACACAGCTTTGTGTTGTGTAACAGGTATGGCCATTCCTGGATCAGAAGGCCCAACTCTCCATCGATTATGGTCTAATCATATCCTGAATGGATTGCAAATAACACACTGTACTTGGTGCTGCCCTTGAAGAATCTCCAGAAGTTTCAGCTGATACAAAATGCAGAAGTGTACACAGCTATTTGCCCTTCAAGAACTGCACGTTATACCTCTGCTCCATGAGCTGTATTTCTTGACAGTTTACTTATGGATCCAATTCAAAGTGACTGTTATGACATTTAAAACCCCAGATGACATGGGGCTGGATTATTTAAGGCACCATCTATCCCTATTGGCCTTCCTGAAAGCCCTCCAAATGTTGGATGCACCATTGGACGTGAGAATCCCATGGAAATGCAAAGCATGTTAAATAGTTGCACTGTGCACTGCGTTTAGGTTGTGCTCTTTTTGTGTTTTATTATTATAGTTTCTTAACAGCAGTTTTTTTTTTTTTTACTTTTGGAAATTGGTTGTAATGGTGTGGTTTGTAATTCTGTTTAATTTTGTATGCCCCCCCCCCATAAATTCAATCAATTGACTAAAAACAGGAGACCTGCAAATGGACAATTCTCTTAGATATTGTGATGCTTCTAAGAGCTATCTTTGATACTCCAACAAAATAAGAAACTATTAAACTCCAAATACCTTACTCTTGGCAGGGAAATCACTTTTTAAGTAAATATATAGTTGACTTTCAATTGTTGGTTTAGAAAATGGCTGGAATTAAAAAAAAGATTAAAAAATATTTAAAAAGAGACTGTCTTGATGGAACATAGAATTAATTCAAACATCAGCATACTTTCTGAATTAATCTAGGGTTACCTGGTTACTGACCGAAAACTGGTGAAACTTCAACAGACTATAGGCAAGAGAAGAAATTTCTTCACTCTCTCTATGTATCACATACTTAGATTGTTAAACCTGTGCAGTTTGGAACTAGCAAAGCTCTGTTTTTTGACCAAAGAAAAGTTATATTGATGAACAAGCAAATGTTTGCTTTATTGTGAAAACCAAAATATTTCATACTCTCTCCTTCCCCTATTGCATGTTGAAAATGTAGCCTTCCCTCAGATTTCTGCCATACCCTGGGAGAGTCTTGGAACAGAGAAGCTTCTTAGTGGTATCTGATCAAAACCCCAGTCAACAAGAGCAAAATCAACATAGGTGGACTTGGATTGATGTCTTTCCTTTCTCTTGCTCTGCTTTTCAGGTTCCTTGTTAGATGACTTGAATAATAATAATGATGTAACGATGTTGGAATATAATTTTTATAGATGTATGGCAAGATCAGCACAGCAAGCAAAATGTGAATGCAGCATCCTTAAAGGCTCTTCAAAGCAGCAAAATATTGTTTTTAAAACATAATTACAAGATAGGGTTCCTGAGAAGCTGTCTGAAGAGCGGTCTGCATTATTTGGTCAAACTGACAATGAAGATGTATTCCTTTCTCTGGTAAATTAATTGTTAATCTAATTGAGAAGAAGTCTAGTGTGGTCTAATGATTAAGATATTAGTGCAGGACAGGGTAGTATCAGATTCAAATCTGTTTTCAGCTATGTAAACTCACTGAGTGACTTTGGAATGTTGTTCTTTCTCAATGTTATCTACCTTGTTAGGATATTGAATTTAAAAGCTGGAACAGCAAAAGGTACAATCAGCCAGAATACATAATTGTAGTTGATTAGTTAGGGAATGTTGATGCATGATACAATCTACACTATGACTGGTTGCATTAAGTATAAGGATGGAGATTCCATTTTCCCCCTCCTTTGACTTTGTGAGTTGTAAACTGATTAATTTATCTCATGATACATCTGTGTTTCTGATTACCTTGTGTTCTGTCTTTCTGGATGATGAAAATGACTGGTGTAAACTTGAATGTGTTTGTATGTTCGGGTCTTTTCCCATGTAAGTTTGAGATTATCTTCGCAACGTTTTGGCGAGGTCCCACTGGCCAACTTCAGGCTGGTGCCTTCTGCTTCATAATCTCAAACTTACACGGGAAAAGACCCGAACAGACCTAGACCTAGACCTGCATACCTGTACCCGTGAAAATCTATGAAAACATTTCCCATATAAGTCTGAGAGTATCTTCGCAATGTTTCGGCGAGGTCCCACTCGCCATCTTTAGGCTGGTGCCTTCCGCTTCATGCCAGTGTGAGCAGTGCAAAGTAGTGGTGTCCAGCTTTGACAACTCTAAGATTTGTGGACTTCAACTCCCAGAATTCCTCAGCCAACATGACTGGCTGATGAATTCAAGGAGTTGGAGTACACAAGTCTTAGAGTTGCCAAGGTTTGAAATCCCTGATATAAAAGGAGAAATTTATGTAAGCTATCTTGAGCTTCAGGAGCAAAGGTGAATATAAATCTGACAATCTGAGTAGAACAGCACCCACAATATTACCAGATCCTTTTTTGCAATTGAGTAGTCTCAAAGATTGATGCCAGGTTAAGAATATAGAAATCTGTTTAATTAAAATATTCTATTCCGAAATAAAAGCATATGGCAGAAATAATGTCTAGCTGAAAGGATGACAGTTAAGCAGAAGGCTTTCTTCAAATATAGTTCTAATAACCAAAACAAGCTGCTGCTTCTGATTTTTTAAAAATGTCTCTATATTCAGGCATACAAGCAAATTATAATGTAGACTTGATATTTGATTCCATTTTAGTGGTTCAGGCCATGTCCCATTTGAGCAGAATATATCTCCTAGCCATTTTAAGAAATTCTTAAATAAAGGATAGGTAGCTATGAGCCAAAGGGGATTTATCTTAAATTAGAAAATAAATGATCCGCTTCTGTTGTTTTTGTTTATAGAATACACTCAAGTGTGGCCACATTTTCTATGCATTAACTAAATCAGCTAGTGAACACTTAATATGATGAGAGCTAGAAGTCATTTATTCACTCATCCATTCCAATTTTTTAAAATGAGAAAATGGACATGATGCTGAAAATGAATTATAGCCAACACATCATGGATCCCTGAATTCCATTTTTCTAGCTGTACATATTGAAAAATAATTCTACACACACACACACACACACACAAAGAGAGAGATTCTTAATCTATAGATTTTTTTTCTTCATCCTGAAGTAGCTTGTGAGAGAGCATATGATAGATTCATTTCTCTACATAGAGATACTTGGCAAAAATGATGGCAAAGCAACAGATTATGAATATTGTTGTTTGTTATGATCTGTAGGAAATGCGTATTTGATGATGCCATGCTCTTCTCCATTATTATTCCCAAATTATGGGAAATATTCTTGCAGGATTTACCATCTCTCTCTGCATTTCTTTCACCATTCTTGTAACTAGGTAGTCTCTGTTTTTATCATTGATGGGAAAACAAATTTAAAAGCAAAACTAGAAAATTAGAAACTTGAAAGCAGAAATTCGTGTTTCAAATATTTTTTTTTATATTTTGTTCTTGACTTAATTGGATGAGTCCTTTTGAAGGCTCTAGTGAGCGCTCAATAAATTAACTCAGATAAATTAGATTTTTGTTACAATGTGTCTTTAAAATAATGCCTATATGTACATGGCAGTTACTGGCTTTTGCCAGTTTGTTTTCACTCTTTCAGGCTAATTACAGTATCATGACTGAGAATGGTGTGAGAAGACACATTTCAACAATGCGGTTGTTTGTCACACAGCATCTGTGAACATGGTGGGGAAATTCACTTATGCATAAAGCTAGCAATCCAAACTATATAAAGCAATTGGCAAAGCTACATGAATTTTCAACATTCTTGCCTAATATAATCATGAGCAAGCTTTCTCTTATGTGGCAGAAAAAGCATGAACAAAAACTGATTTATGCCTCTGTTTATGACCTACTGTTTTACAGAAATATATTACTTATTTAACAACCTGAAGGTCATCAATTCTGCGGCAGACAAATATATATGCTGCTCTTGGTGTAGGAATCATTTATTTGAAAAAGGAAAGTGATTTAGAAGCCAAGAATACTTATGGAAAAAATAAAACAGTTTCAAGTTCAGGGCCATCAGTGCAGATTAGTGTCAGTTGATAAGGGTGGCAGTGCATTAATAATAGATTCTGCAAGGTTCACATATTATTATTTTATTGTGTATTTATTAGATTTTATTACACTACTCCTTTATTACTTTATAAGTAATTCAAGATGGCAAGCACATATAATACTTGTTCTTCCTCTTATTTTCCCCACAACAATAACCCTGTGAGTAGATTCATCTGAAATTGGTCAAGGTCACCAGTTGACTTTTATGCCTAAGGTGGAGCTAGAATTCACAGTCTCCTGGCTTCTTGTCAGGTGCCTTAACCATCAGACCAGGTTGGCTTTTAGCTCACGTTATCCATTTATCACATGCATGATAACCTCTAATATTTCCTTCAGAATTACAAGCACATTGATTAAAATGGTATGTAACAACATTTCAAATTCATTTCTGTATGCTCTACCATATATCTTATGTTGATTTCTCCAGATGATACACCCTCATAATTCAAACAGGCAATACACCTGATGAAGATACAAGCAGAGGTGAAATTCAGAAAGTTCTAGCAAGTTCACTAGAACCAGTAGTAAATTTTCTAAGCAGTTTGGAGAACCGGTTGTTAGAAGAAATATTTTGTTGTTGTTTTTTCACTTTACAGAGTTAATCCTATAAGGAAGACAGGGAAAAAAAACATTCTGGTGTTGTTTCTAGCCTTATGTTTATTGTCCCGCTTACAGAAACTGTCCATCCAGTTACATGACCCCCCAGCTATGCCCACCAAGCCATGCCCACAGAACCAGTGTAAAAAAATGAATTCCATCACTGGATACAAGTATTGATACAAAATAAATTTTGAGAAAATAATTTTTTTTGAAGAAGTAAGAAAAATCTTTCTAAACTAAATTTCATAGAAGTGAACTATGCATCACTCAAGAGGTGGTGGTGTAATAGTCCAGTGGTTAAGACACTGGATTTGTCAGCTGGAAAGCCAACAGTCCAGGTTTGAGACCTGATCATCACATGATGGGGTGAACACCTGCCTAGCTCCTGCCCACCTAATATGTAAATGTGACTCTAGATAAATAGGTACCACTTCGGTGGGGAAGAAACAGCGCTCTGCAATGACATGCTCACCACATGACTGCATGTGTAAACGTCTTTTGGCAGTGCTGGCTCATGTTCTTAAAATGTAGAAAACACCTATAGTTGGCAACAACTAGCAGAGTAAAATCCACAGGAACACTTTTCCTTTCTTTCACTCAATGGGACTTGGATCTGCTCTAAAGACCTGGAAATCAAGATTTATATACTTCTCCCTTAAAAAAAAAAGACTCATGAAAGTAAATACCAATTGTTAAACTAGTTCTTCTTATTTATAATGTTGACTCTATTTATAAACATGTTTTCCATATTTGCTTTCTGCTCTTGATGCTATTTGGGTACAACTTTCAATAAAACAAATCTCTGCATTTTTTAAGAAAAAATGCAGGCATCTACCTGTTTTGAGTGACATATTTTTTTCAGTCAAAACAGCTCAGACTATGCTAAGTTACTATACATTACTGCATTAGATAACAAGTTATAATCAACTCAAAAACAATTCACACAGAGAGATTTAGCAGAATAAACCAGAAGACATCAGTCTCAACAAATAGCTGTTAGCTGAAAACATATGTAGGTCCTGTAATTTTTTTTAAACATAATTTTCTCTTTGCTCTTCTCTGTCATTAGCAAAGACTACACTAAGGAACTTCCAAAATTTCAAGTAGCAGCTGGTACATAAGTTATCACTGTAAAACTTTGACCTTGCTCAAGTTACCTGCTATTCATATCTTCACTTTTTCCCTCTCCCATAAGGCATTTCTTATCCTCATTTACATCAGGTCAGAAGAGTTGAATGTAACAGTTTGGACAGCAGGAAATTCAGCAATTTTTCAGATTAAGCATAGCAATATATCAATGTTGTGAGGAACAATCTACAACTTCTACAAAGTAAGCAAACACTGAAATAGGTACACAGACCAGTCTTAGTTCAGCTATATTTTAAACCATTTACATGTCAGGTATTTAATAAGGCCATTAGACTTTGGATAAAATAATTTTACCATTAGCTTTTAATTTACATTTTCTATTCCATGTCCTCTGCAAATGAGAGTTATTTCAAGCTCACGATAAGCTGATATTGACATGGCCTTTGAATATAAATTAATTGCTTAGTACAATTTATTTTCTTTTTTTCTGGAACTGAACTGACAGTAGTTGTAGTTAGAAGGATTGCTGTGACTTGTTTAAGAAGGTCAAAGATATCTCAGAAAATTCATTGAAGAACAAATAGTTAATTTGTAGGCTGTAATTGAGGGGAGGTGGGTTGTTATTAATTATTGAGGCATTTAAAATAAAATATAACCATCATTGTCAGCTTCACTGGTGGGAAAAAAACTGATGATCATCAAAGATCAGCCAGCTAGTTTAGGCATAAAGGCATGAAGTTCACTTTAAATCTGGTCCATATCAATGTTGCAAGAATATATTTATTTTTCCATTCCATCAAAGGTGCTGTTTTTCAAAATTAGGAAAATGTGTACTGTACTTCCTTTTATTCACAGCTTTTCCTAATATTAACAGTTAAACAAAGAAGACCCCAGAAGTCAACAACCTTCAAAAATTGTTTTAAGCATCCTTTAAGCATTCAGATATTTTTATTACTCTTACTTTACACTGAAAAGGAAAAAAAAATGAACCAACCGTCTCACAATTTATAAAAATGCTTTTAGCCTAATCATGGAACTGGGATCACAGTTGACCAGAGCATGTTACCAATGAAATATGCCATCTATTAAGTGAGATGTATTTTTTTCATTTCTCTATTCCAAAATCTCATCAGAAGTCTGCAGACATTTTTGGAGGAATGCAAAAGTTGAATAGGAAGGAAAGCTGGATTTGACACAGATAATTTGAAAGTTCTCTCATTGAAAGGTTAATCTTATTTTTTTAAGCTCCAATAATATACAGTATTTCACTAGTGATCTTATTTGAAGAGCTTTTTTAAATCCGTTACTGGTCTCACTCTAAAAGGATACCCATGTTGTAGGAATTATACATCCTAAAGTCTCATCTCCAAATTGTACGTATGTATATTATTACATAAGCCACAGAAATATAGAACATTCCCTTTGGCATTATTTTTAGAGTTACAGTAATGCAGATTTGTTCAACCTATAGCTTACCATGGACCTCCACTCTAAAAATCTGTGATTCACCAACAACTGATGGCCACCTTTGTCTTCTGCTGCACAATGGACTCAAGAAGATGACTGTGTATATGTAGCAGAATGTACAGTTGATCTTTTTTGTTTATATACATAATACATCTAATAAAAGCTAGATTTGACATGCAAAGTGATAGGAAAACATTACAAATCTTACAGTACACATATGTATGTTTAAATTGAACAGTTACACGATCCAATTATATTAAAATCAATATTATTCTTTCTCTTTCTCTCTTCCCCCTCCCTCCCCCCTCCCAGCTCAATTCAATTCATACCTTTATTGTCAATGCACATGTATGCAGTGAAATTGAATGAGCCTCCACTGGTGCAACCACAGAAACACAGAATACATCTCAGTCACAGAATACATCTCAGACTTATAAACAAATTCCTAACCCCAGGGAATACTAGAGCTAGGCACACATTTCCACATACATTTCCATATATATATGGAATACACACACACACATACACACCACTGGTATGTACATATTGCACATTGCACTGGCACTGTGAATCTGTTACATTAAGTTTAATCCTGGTGTTATGTTGTGTTTAGAAGTCTGATAGCCCATGGATAGAAGCTGTTTTTCAGCCTTTTTGTCCAGCTGGTTATGCTTCAATATCTCTTTCCCAATTGTAGAAATATGAAGAAGTGCTGTCCAGGGTGACAGTCATCCCTAAGATGATTTTGTCCCTAAAACAATCTATTGAGACAACAGAACTTGGCAATTTCCTTCAGTGGGTTTATGGGGCAGCCCATGATTTTTTGTGCTGTGCTCATTACCCTCTGTAGTGCCTTCTTGTCTGCAGTTGTTAAGCCAGTCTACTATACCATGACACAGTATGTGAGGATGCTTTCTATTGTTGACCGGTAGAAGGAAGTCATCAGGTGCTGTGCCACCTGGTTTTTCCATAAGACCCTTAGGAAATGGAGTCTCTGTTGGGCCTGCCTGACCAGGTGGGACGTGTTACCTTTCCAGGTGAGGTCTTGGCTGAAGTGCACTCCTAGGAATTTGAAGGAAGAAAACCTCTCCACGCAGCCACCCTTAATATAAAGTGGGGCAGGTTCCTCTCTCTGTTTCTGGAAGTCCAACACCATCTCATTAGTCTTGCTGGTGTTTAGGTGCAGGTTGTTTTCTGAGCACCATGTAGTTCTTACAGATTTCTTTCCTGTATGCTGTTTCATGTCCTGCGTGATAAGGCACAACACGGTGGTATTGTCTGCAAACTTTATTATCATGTTAGATTGGTCTGAAGGTATGCGGTCATGTGTGTACAATGAGTACAGGTAGAGACTAAGAACACAGCCCTGAGGGGAGCCTGTGCTGGGTGTCAGGGAAGAGGATGTAAAGGACCCAGCCCTTACTGTTTGTGGGTGGTCTGTCATAAAGTCCCTGATCCAGTTGCAGGTGGAGGGGGGAATTTAAATCAGTCAGCTTTTTGATGAGGCTGCCCAGCAGAATGGTGTTGAAGGCCAAGCTGTAGTCTATGAAAAGCATCCTGACATAGTTCTCCAGGTGTCTCAATGCCATATGTAAGGTGGTAGTTATGGCATTGCCTGTCAACCTGTTTCCTCCACAGGCAAACTGGTGTTGGTTTTATGTTATACAATTCAAGGCTGTACAACATATGTTCCTACCATTTATTTTGCCCACAATAACACCCATGTGGGGGCTGAGAGGTGTGCCTTGTTAGCATTGGGAAGACAACAGTGAAGTCAGCTGGAGACAGCATGACCACAAGTTTAATGAGCACAGAACAGCAAAGACAAAAGGGTGTCAGCTGAGGGCATGGCTGCTGGTGTGGTCTGGGCTTTGCAATGTGGTGCTAAGGTGGCTGGCTCTGGTGTGGAACTTGAGACAGCAGTCCTTGGTGGCAGTGGTGATGGAGCTACTGTTGAGGTCCTGGGTGATGGTGGCTACTGAGACTGCAGAAGTTCCCAGGCCTCTATTTCAATCCCAGCACCATTGCTAAATTATGCTATGCAGGGTGGCCAAAAGGTCAGAGGTAGGGGAAAGATAGGTGACTGTGAGGAGTTGACATATTCTTCTGGTCATTAGTGTGGAAGGACTGCAAACTGCAAATTTTGGGCAACCTTGACTTTTCCCATAACTTTAAGCAAAAACAAAGGAATCTGATTTGTTCATTATGCTAGATCACTTTTAGATTCTTACCTTTTAATATACATATAGATCCAGATTGTTGAATCATTTTGCTGATTGCTCTTGCCAGAATTATGAACTAAACAAACTAGGAAGCAACCCACAAAGGGTTAAGGTTAAGGACTCAAGAGTCAGACAAAGCAACAACTGTGTTATTGGCTGCCAGGCTTCTGACTTCCTTCAATTAGGTGCAAGTTTGTTGCCCCTCCTTTTCAAGGAGAAATTGTTTGGCAAATCTGCTGTTCATTATTTCCAACCCTTGGGGGTTGCAGGCCTTGAAGGAGAAGCTATTATAATTTTATATCTAAGGAAGCTAACTATTTAACTGCTTTTGTTATGGCTATGATGACATCCTCCAGAGATGAAATTAAGCAGATTCTAGCAGGTTCACTAGAACCGGTAGTAAATTTTCTAAGCAGTTTGGGGAACCGGTTGTTAGAAGAAATTTCCTTTTGTTTTGTTTTTTTCTACTTTACAGGGTTAATCCTGTAAGGAAGGCATGAAAATAAACATTCTGGTATTGTTTCTACCCTAATCTTTATTGCTCTACTTACCCAGTCACATGACCCAGCCACACCCACATAACTGGTAGTAAAAAATATTGAATTCCACCAGTGAGATCATCCCAGGTGCCTGGAAATTTTAATTGAAATTTTAATTCATCTTTGGGTTAACCTTTGTGGTTTTAGCTGCTCAGTTTATAGAGACAAATAGGGAGAAGACTTTGGGGAGCCCAGTTCACCTTAGTTAGTAAAACCCAATGGAGGCCACTAGTTTGTCTCTTGGTTGTAGCAGTCTCAGTGTTGAACCAACAGCCACCCTGACCAGCAAAGATGTTGGCTAAGGAAATTAAGGTGTCAAGTCACTCCTGCTTGGCCTGCTGGTTATTATGCCTCTGCTCCAGTTTAGCATTATGCCCTTGATGGGCTGTTTGCTAAAACAAAGCAAGGACTTGAGAGAAAACTGGGATGCCTGTAATTGTGGAGTCTGTCTGGCAAGAACAAAAGAATGTTTATCCACAGACAATATGCATGTGTAACACTTATATCAATTCTAGGTGGTTAGAGGACTGATAACAGTAAGAAAGAGTTAGACATCCTGCATATATCAGCTAGAAGTTAGAAATAGGGATGGCCTGGAGCAAATATAATGTGTATTGGATAACTCCTGGAACGTTATTTAGCCAAGGGTTGGGAACAGGGATATCTATTTTTTTTAACCAGGACCCTTTTTCTTGGAGCGATTCAATAAAATGAAACTAAGCCTTCACTTTGTGTCTGGTGTTCTTTGTTGGCTTTGGCACCATGCTCAGACCTGAATTGGGGACAACACCTTCATTTCTTACAGCTTCTATTTATATCCCTTTTAGCCCTTCAATTTTCTTTGCCTGTTAATCTTTGTTATGATTGATTGTTAGGACAGAAAGGATCAATGGATGCCACTTCCAATGTAATATTCAACAACAACAACAACAACAAAAAGAATTGGACCACCATTTGTCCAAAATGACTGTCTTGGGCAAGAGGGTTGGATTAGAAGATTTCCAATGTCCCTTCCAGCCCTATAATTCTATGAAACTGTAAAGTTTTGTTCACTCTTGCAGGGAGAAAGAACCTAGCAGAACTATATCTGCTTCATTACAATAAATCAGAATTACTTATCTGACTTATGCAGAAATTCTTTGATAAAAGGATACTTTATTATGCATACATTATAGAATGTAGAATGTTCTATAGTCCAGCATCACCAACCAGTGGTCCATAGACCACTGGTGGTCCGTAAGAAAATTTTGGTGGTTCACAGAAAAATTATTTGCATTTTTTCTTTATTAAAAGAATAATTATTTGCATTTTTATATTACATTAAATCAGGAATCGGTCATTAGCCAGATCATATTAGTGGTCCACGGGATTTAAAATTATGAATTTAGTGGTCCCTGAGATCCAAAAGGTTGGGGACCCTGCTATAGTCTACTGGTACACTTAGTAAAGGTACCTATAGTACATAATAAATTCATGTTTTTCCTTTGAAAATACTTTATATGTTTCTGACTTAAGCTTCTGACATAAAGGCCTTCAGGGCTAAATCTGCTTAAGAAGTGGCTGAAAAGTATTGACTATTGAACAGAAAATAAACCATTCATTTACTTCTCCCAAAGTAGCTGATCATGCATTTTATTATTATAATAATATACTTGGAAAAGAAAATGCATACTATTCTATGGAATGTTGAAATAAAGATGTTGCAAAGGATAGCAATTTTTTGGGGGGAGGAATGTTCCTGTCATATTTAAAAGTTATGTCAAAACATATGATTGAACAAGTTCCATATAGCTTTTTTTCCTTTTATGTTTTACACAAAGTTTTCTAAAAGTTAGCTAGCAACAGCAAAAGTTCTTCCTTATAAGGAATAAAAGAAAACTTAGTTCTCTTAACAGCTTTCTGCCTCCCATAGCAGGCCTTTGAAACAGTAGGTTGGGGGAAAAGGCTTCTGAGGAAAATAAATTGATATGGGATAGGATAACCCTTAGTAAGCTACAGGATCAACTTCATCACAAACTTTGTAAGATCCAGGTCTCCCTATTTTTAGAGCAAGAAACAAACA
>JAEANM010016429.1:0-13277 GCA_017656035.1 Myanophis thanlyinensis
CTAGGCAGATGTCTTAGCCATTAGGCTACAGGTCTCCTCCCCTTCAGCAGCTTTTCACCAAGCAGTTATGTTTGTTTTTTTAATGAGGAAATACTTGGTTACCCAGACATGGGAGGTAAATTCAATTTTCCCTTTTTGCCTTTCAGTCCCATCTCAAGAGACCATCCAGGCAGAGATCAGCGACATCCTTGTGCCATATATAAATTGGTTAATAGTTTTTACTGCTGGTATTTGTTTTAAAAAATTCAATTCGACAAGGATGTCGTTGATCTCTGCCTGGATGGTCTCTTGAGATGGGACTGAAAGGCAAAAAGGGAAATTTGAATTTCCAACCCATATCTGGTCTGCTTAATAATTAGGGGATTTTTCTTGGGAATAACGTACAGCAGGGGTATCAAACTCAAGGCCCGTGCACTGGATCCGGCCCCTGTGGTGCTTAGATCTGGTCTGCTAAGCCACCCTGGAAACAGCGAAGGACCAGCCTGTGGTGGTGTACCTGCTAGCGGAAATGTAGCTCAGGGGGAACGGGTTGCAGGAGGCAACCACAGGAGTCCCTGACATGAGTGACGTTGAGCTGGCCACATCCACCACGCCCTCCCCCCAAGGTCAAACACAACCCTGATGCAGTTCTCAAGAAATCGAGTTTGACACCCCTGACATACAGTATAAATTGAGGGCAATTTCAGATATATCGCACAAGAATGATCTATTTCCCCATAGCAAATATTCAGCAAATGAATTATTTGTTTCTATTTATTGATTTAGTAGTCAAAGTGAAACTATTTCATTCTTTGAAGGCTGTGCAATAGTTCATTTCTGTCAAAAGTGCATTCATTAGATGAGTGCTATAAAAGTAAAGCCCAAACAGGGCTTCGGGAAAAACAGGAATGCATCAGCATGCTCATGAGAGCGCTAAAGGTTGAAATACAAAATTAAATTAAGCTAAACTAAAGCTCCCACTGCTATTCTTATAAAAATGACAGCATGTTGGGATTCAGGCTTTTTAAATAGCAGTTTGAGACAATATGGTGGTTTCCTGGGAGCTGGAGACAAAGATAGGGAATTATGGAGACAGCTAAGGACTCAGTGTGGCCTATAAGCATTGTCTTGATCTCAAGAATCTTTCCAACTTAAAATGGGTTGAATTTAAATGGCTAAATAAATCTCTGTTCTTGCTCCTTTCTAAGAGAAAAGATTGAGTTGCAACTAAGAGAAGATAATATATGAAGCTTAGAATTGAACTGTGGGGTTCTTGATGTTCTTGAACTTGATTGTTTGCTTGCATATGTTTCATTACCCAATTAAGTAACATCATCAGTGCTAGTGTATTTGGCATTTGCTCCCTGTTTATATACAGAAGCTTGCATTGCCAGTGTTGGTGGGAGTATGGTTTGCTCCTTGGTAGTTCCTTGCTTAGGGTATTGTTTTCTCCTTGTTTGTCTGATGTTAATCCCAACTTATCTGGATGTAGGTTGCTGCAGAGAATGTGTTCTGGTCTTCTTGTTTTCATTTTAGCGTTTTTATTGTCACTTTTGAATGGTGTGTAAATATGATTTATCTCTATCTATCTATCTATCTATCTATCTATTTATCGTATTTATATACCGCCCCATCTCCACAAGGACTCCACAAGGACTCCACAAGGACTGATTTGTCTGATTGCCAATTTCCTAGGAATTCCTTAGTATTTTTGGATTCAGTTTTGTGTAGAATGCTCAGAGTTTTGTCAATTGAAACTATGGCTGAGACTGGTTTGAAAAACCATGATACTAAAATCCTATATATTTTACTGTGTAGGTGCATAACCTGCTTTAGCAAAAGAACCCCTGGGTAGTATGCCAGAAATCATTCTAAAGGACAAAGAAATGAGAACCTGTATTATCCACAGTATAGAATACAGTTCAACTGAATTTGGTATGAATTCAAATTCAAGGGGCATTGAATCAGAACTCTTGCTTAGACCTTAACTATCTTGAAGACTATTTTAAACATGGAGAGCCTATTTAAGGAAACAAGAAGAACGCATGAATGGGAAATTTGTTAAGTCTTGGGTGTGGTTGGCATGATTTCCTGCAAAAACGTAGTGATGTTCTATTCCAGACGTCTGCAGCTTGAGCATCCAATCAGATGTATGGAGTTCAGCTCTCAGAATTCAGCAGTTGTAAGAAGTACAGAATTCCAGAGCCGATTGCCACATATGAGAAAGAGATACTCATGAGGCTAAGATTTAATGAAAAGTAACTCAAAATACAAACATCAGCAGATGAGAGATCTACTACAAGCAAACAACTCTTAGTATGTCCTATAAATATACAAGGGGAAAAATTCCAAAAATTCTAGGAGATATTGCCTGAATGAATTCACTAATAAAGTAATGCTGGAAGCTTCCTCTCTCAGTTCTTGAAATTCTGTATTCTAACCCCCAATTCTGAACATTAAAATTCATTAAAGAAAATTCAGGTGAATCATGCTGTGCCTTCAGGGGCTTAGCAGGTGTCCAGGTTCAGGAAAGCTGGTTTATATTCTTAGTTGTGCACAAGAATTATAAATGAATGATCTTGAAACCAAAAGGAATTAATACTGGTTACTCCATTGTGAGATTAGTGAGATAAGATCCAGTATTGCGTTTGTATACATAGTGCCATGAACTCTGATACAAAGTAGACCACTATTAGAACCGCCTGTTTCATTACACAGACCATTCTAAATGCTTACAGATGGCGTTTGGGCTGGCCAGTTAAGCAATACATGTATCAGATTCAAGCAAAAAAACAGACATTTTTTAAAAAGGAAACAGACCACCACATCTGCCAACATCCTTTGAAGATATTTAAGGGTTTGAATGTATTTCCCAATATTGTAGATTATCTCACAGGATGCTTAACAAGTAGTCAAAAAGCTTATACTAAAGGATGTATGGATCATGAACTTTACTTACAGCAAATATAGTCAGCATCAACTTCTTTTTGTTTTTATGTACATTTTTTTTCTTAAAAAGTATATTTTTGACAGAAAGGTACTAGTGTCATATCCACAAAACAGAGTGGAAAATCTATCATGGCAGAGCTCAGTAACACAAAGAGATAGTTCCATCCTGTTTTCCATTTGATCATGGTTCTTGCCTCCTTCCTAAGCATTCCACCCACCCACTCACCATCCTATTCCTTTTCTTTCTTTTTTGGTCTTTTTCTCTCTATAATCCTTCCCCACCATTATCTGTCATGAAAAGGTACAAGAAATCTAACTAGCTATTTAACGCTTCTATCATTTTGCCTCCTCTCTCCTCATTTTTGTCTGGGAGTGATGAGGATAAAAATAACTGCCCAAAAATTGAAAGGGATCCAGAGAAAGAGAGTACAGCCATGGTATTTTCTTCTTAGAGTTAGGGAAAATAGGAAAATGGGGTACACATACAAAATTGTTAGGGGAAGATGAGTCATATTTATTCATTCCCCTTACCCACACTGTGTTCAGTTGAAAAGGAGATAGAATGTGTCTTCAAAATTTATCCAACTCCCTATATTGTTATGCTTGGTCATGTTCAGTATGACAGAAGGAGAACACTGGAAACTGACTTTTTAACAGAGATGATTGCTAAATATATTGTCCTTCACATCCATAGCCCAATTGACACAACAAACTTAGTATTAGAACAAAGAGAAGAATCCTGTGATCCTTCAAGCATTCTTCAATACTGTTGTCCTGAGTGGGATGATGATTGTGGTTCAGTAACATCTAAAAGTCCACTACAAGATTACTTTATGATTTCATTATTTGAAAGGAGTTTCCATGTCCAAAGTTAGTACAGCATATATAAAGAAGAAATGGTGATAAGCCTTAAATCTTAAAGCCAATAAAAAGCAAGAGTGTTACATTTATATCCTGTATTTTGTTTGCATCAATGGTGCAATACATCAGATTGTGAATTTACCTCTATTTCACTTCACAGGCTCTCTCTATTCATTCACAGATCAGTAGACAATTAGTCTGAGCTAAGTGATGCTGGCACTATATTCAGCTAAAATATCTCTAGACTATACAATATGGATCTGAAGTGTGTTAGTGACAACCAAAGGCCCTGAATTTTCCTTCCTCAGACAGTAGATATATATCAATGACTTTTATGTTTGTATTAACGAAAAGCAACTAATGTAGAAGCAGTCTTGTTTTCGAAAAGTAAATGAGAAGAATTTTCCCTTCAGTTTTATGTTCTGCAATGATTAGATAAATCACCCTTTAGAAGTGATTTTATTTTCAGTAAATGTGATTGTTATTGATCATTATTAAAACAGAATCTCCAATCTTTTCAAAAGAATAAAAGCAATACAAATTTCTACATTTCTCTTCTTTCTTTGTAAAGCTTCTGTACTGGGATGGGAGATCCTCCTGCATGATATCAACATTATTATAGCTCTTTTAGTGGCAGAAGAAAACTACGCCAGATCAGATGAGGAAGACACAAAGTTCTTTCCCCAAATTTTGAGTAATAATTCCTTATATCAATGGTATATATATATATATTAAGAGAAATACGGTCTCTGCTGTTGCAGTGCCAGTTTCTTGGCCAAGTACAGGACAGGACGATCAAATATTTGTTCATACAGAGGAGTTCAATGCAACTTGTTGGGTTCTGCTTTCTATGTAATTTGTAATTGCTTGAGCATGGGTGGTAAAATTGGGGAATAAAACACCCCTAACAGCATAACACCCCTAAAAATGATGTGATTTGCTTTTTGTTTTCAGGTAAGTTTATTTTCTCTCAGGCTACTAACTTTTTCATGTTTTGCTTTATGTTCTCATTTCCTATTGTGTATTCTAAATATCTAAGCTCTGTAAAGTCCAGCTGATATTATTCTGGGTTATAGTCACACCCAATTCTGTTAAGCATGTTTTGATTTTCTCTAAACATTTTAAATGTTCTTCCCAGCTTTCATATTACATGGCTATGTGGTCTAAATATACTTTGCACCAATTACTTCATCCTGGGAGAATTCTTTTCTAAGCCTTTGGAGGGTTGCTGGTACCCCATGCTTTTACAATTTTTCTAGACTGATAACATTTGAAAGAAGCAAATGTCCTGTCCCCCCCCCCCCCACATTTATTTTCTAATGGAATCTATCAATAATATTTGGTCAAATTATATGCTATAGCGAGTAAGGAGGATGAGACAGAAATTCATTACCAAAGCAAAGAGGATGAAAACACTGATTAAACCCAAGTAGTGAAGATGGTATATGTCTCAGACGGATACACCACTAATTCACATGAGTTGAAGGAGTTAAACCATAATCAGATTTCCAAGATTCAATTGCTGTAGGCAACCTTAATAGAAGTAGCCTTAGTCTTAGGAGTTGATTTGTCTGATCTACATCTTGGGGTTGCCCAGTTTTGAAAGATACTTGACATTGCCCAATTGTTCTATTAACTCACACAAGTGGCGCAGCGTAAATATAAAATTTAGCTACTTTATTTATGAGTTTACTTTCCACAGTGTCCCAGGTCCCTATTGAAACTTTTATAAAAGAGTAGTGTAACATTTAAAAAAAAAGGAGAAAGATTGGTTATGATCGCCCTATCTAAAATGGCATGATTCCAAACTGTTGATTTCTGTTGGTTTATTAAAAATAGTTCTCATTAAAGAAAGATACATCAATCATTTTTATCATTTTACATCAATCACAAGCACAGAATTATGACCTTGAAAGAACTCCTCTGACTGAAATAAAGAGCATTACAAATTCAAAATTGTTCCATTTAAAAATATTTTGATCAGCTTCAGTTACCCAGTTAGGTGATTCATGAAAATTTATTGATCAAACAGCTCCTCCCAACAGGTGGTATGTATACCCAATTTAATCTTACTAATTAATATTAACTTTTATTTATTTATTAGATTTATACCCTACAATTCTTTTATGAATGCTCAAGATGGCATATAGAGTACTTATAATAATTGAAAGCATTATTACTTTGTAATTGATTGTGAATAAAATAAAAATTACTCCATAAAAGACAAACTGCACAGACCATCTCTGTGAAAGCTAAGTGCAGAAATGTACTGAAAACTAGTCTCTTGAAATGTGACAAAGAAAAAGCATATATGTACATTAGATTCCTATTTTATATCCTCTTTTTAAAATGTCTACATGGAATTGGTTGCTTTTTCAGGCTTCTTTAGCTTTTACTTTATGAAATTCAGAGAAACCTGCAGATGAATATAACATTCTGGTAGGCAGTTTAACGTTTCAGTGGTTTATAGAAATGGAAGACCTCAAACATAATAGCTCAGTCAAACTTTATTCTGTCAGTCTTTTTGAACCTCAGCAAAATGCATTGAGAACATTCTGATTTTAGTTCAAGTCATGGATAAATGCATTTTCTAAACTGTCGCTTTGAAAGCAAGAAAAAAATTGATATTATATATACCTTTATTAGTTCTTTTAATTTCCTCTGCCATACAGCTTCAGCAACAGAAATGTATTTGCTGTCTGTTATGTAACAATTTGCCATGAGTACATGATGGAGTTCAGCCTTCAGGTTCATGGCTTTCAGGACTCTTTCAACATGGTTTAAAGACATCAGAGCTTCTGTTTTGAAGCCACCACTTGTAAGTTGCATAGTGCAGGGCACTAATGCAATCTGTCCAGCACAATACAGAGTATCTTCAATCTAGAAAAAAGTAATAAACAAAATCATTTTTAAAACAGTGGAATTATTCCATATTTTCTAATTAAAAGTTACCATCTTTAACTTAAGCAAAAATATATCAGTCTGAAGATAATTTCTGGCAGGGATTTAGCTACATTGTAAAAAATATAGCATTGTATCATATTTGGATTTGGAAAGTTAAATGTAGATATTCACATATTCATAACTATTCTCAGACAAATCGCCAATGAACAGACCAATCTAGAAATATGTAGACTAACACAATGTCATAATATTTCCAAGGTATCAGTATGAAGACTTGTGTCATGTTTGAAGTAAATTTGTTTACAACCTGTCAACTAGGAAGGAGAGAAGGGAAGCTTTAAATGTTCTAATTTAAAAGAATTCACTTTAACTTAAGGCAGAGATGATTCCCAAGGTTTCATGAGCCCTCAATAACATACAGTGATATACTGTACAAATAAAATATGATATAAAATTAAGCAGTGGCTTGAAATAAATTAGTGTACCTACTATTATTAGATCATTATGTTTTACTTACTTTACTAATTTTACATTAAAAAGTTTAAAGGAGTTACAGTATATTTTGTCTTTGAATGCACAAGATAATAGCGTAAGTCATCAATGTTTTCTGTCAGCTTATCATACATGCTAATGAAGTGATTCCAAGTATAAACAGACTTAGCTTCAATCATTTATGCAATGGTTACACCAAGGCTTGGTTCTTTCAATGCATTTTATGTTGCTTTGTCCTTAGAGACTGCCTTGAAGCTTCTGTTTCAGAATGTGGCTGACTGCCAGGATTTTGACTACAGCCACAAAAACACCTTGTAGTACACCGTTTATTACTTGCTTTACTGGCTATCAAATTCTTTTCAGACAAATCCACTTCCTTGTTTGGACTTGAAAACCAGATCATCTGGAATTCCCTCTCTACCAGCCTCAAGTACTGCTATGCTGTATCATCATGGGAAAAGAGGAAATATGTGTTCCTAGAAGGCATGAGCCAAGATAAGCAAAGAATATGTACTCCCAGCAGAATCATTCAAGGTATGATGGTCCTCCCAGGTCTCCAATTAAAGCAAACAGGTATCTATATTGGGCAACAGAGATACAGGAAAATGTTGGTTAAAGATGATCATTTCAATGACATCAGCAAAGGAATCATTTCATTCTGCGTTAGAGAAGGAAGTAGTAAATCACTCCTGAACTTTACCAAATGTAGACAGATAAGACAAATTGTGTGTTGCTTTAGTGCCACCACATGATGAAACCATCAGGACAGATAGCTTTCAGCATCCTAATGAGAAAGAGCTGAAGATCTTTTGGAGTACTGATATTATTTACGGTGTGGTTAGATTAAAGCTTTTGAGACATCTTGTTGCCAAAGGTAGACATACAGGAAATGTGCAACTTCCAGTCAAGTTATAGCACAACAAAACCAACCAGTTTCTATAATATGATCATCAGCATATACCCACTATTTTCAAGGAGAACATAATCACTCTGAAATCCTAACTTTGATACAGAACCAGAATGTTCTGAATTAATTGCAGAATGAAAAAAGTTGTTAAGTATCAATGTGAAAAGACCACTGCCAAAGATGTAGAAACAGAAGAAATCAAATTGGTATCAGAACAAACAGAGGAAATTGCCAAGAAGAGAAGCCAAAGTCAGGAAGGCAAACATCTGAGGAAGGAATTTAATTTTACATAATAATTCTGAGAAACATTTAAGGCAGATTAGAACTGTTCATAGAATGTGAGATCCCAGATATTCAAGGTGATTTAGAAAAGGCTGAAGATCAAGAGGCATTATGACTGATCAATGTTGGATAATTGTGAAAGCCAAGGAATACTCCCAAAAAAGAAAAAAAAAAGATCAAGGTGTTCTTTACTGATTATAGAAAATCATTGATTACACTGACCATGTCAGACTATAAAATATTCTTGGGAAAATGAGAATCCGAAAAAAATCTCATTATCTTCATGGAAAACACAGAACACAAAATGACAGTCTTGATGGAATGTAATGTAACAGACTAGCATCAGGTCTGCTAAGAAATGCAATATGATTGTATCTCCGTATTTATTCAACATATATGTTGAAAATATACTGAGGAAGGCTGGACTGGAAAAAAATGAACATGATTTTTAAATTGGAAGAAGAAACATCTGTAATCTATGTTATGCTGACATGATCTGCCAGCTCTAATGATGAAAGCCAGGGAATACAATGAAAATGGAACAATGACTAAATATAAAGAAAATCAAACGAATGACAACAGTAACCAGCCTTAGAAATTGACAATGAAAATCCTGAAGTGGTCAATAGCTTCTACCTTTTCAAGATTTATTTTCAACAGTAAAGGGACCAGCAATCAAGAAATATGTCTTATGCCAGCATTGGCTAAGGCAGCAATGAAGAGCAGGGTTGCAATGAAGACTTTGGAAAAAATGTTCAGATTCGGTGTCATGTCTATTCCCTCAGAGATCAGAACTGAGCATGAGTAGAGGATGCCGAGGATAGAGTTAGGTGGAAACAGATGATTTGCTGTGGCGACCCCTAACGGGAATAGCTGAAAGAAGAAGAAGATAGAAACTATTTGGGAAAGACAGTTTCTTAGATAATCCAGTCTGAAGCCCTGCTCTTTCTTATAGTTCAAGACGATCACAATGTCATAAATAAAGACAATGAAAATCAAAATATAAAAACCACACAAAATATTCTTCAAATAATAGGCTTTAAAAAAAAAATCCCAGCAACAGTCACTGTGTAAAACTATTAAAAAGTATAAAAATTTAAAGCCGTATGATAAAGAGATTCTGAAAAAAAAAGGCCATTATTTGGTAGAAGGACTTTAGTGGTTACAATCAATGCTTTCAATTTTATCCTAATTCAGATTAGTTTAGTATAAATTCCCGTCTGAAAAATTATTTGCAGTACATTGTGTTTATTTAAAAAAAGTGTTTTTTTTAAAACCTCATGGCAATCAAACCATGTGAACACCCATATGCAACTCCAAATCTGTCCTTATAAAACTGCCTGCAATTCACAGAACACTCACACATGTAACTATTGGAAGAGTATGTTAAACTATTTGGCAATCAAAATTTATGATTAGCAGCTGAAGAGGGGGAGGAAGAAATGCAGAATATATAATAGATTAGCAGACATTCATCAACTATATTTTTAAGTTGTTTAAGATGTCTAAAATATTGTTTTGCCGTGCTATATATAACAAAAAATTTGGAAGAAAAAGAACGCAATTAATATTTTTGTTTAAAAGAACAAATGGTTTTTGTACGGGAAAAAAAAAAGATGTGTGCTATTTAAAAATGTGTGCCATTGAACAAGGGAGTCCAGCCAGCTATCAAGTGCCATATTGACAAGATGAGCAACGAATTCAAAAAGAAATTATTTAGCAGGACGATATTTTCTTTTTTTTTATAGATTTATTCCAAAGTTAAACTTGTAATCAAGGCAAAGCTCTAGTTAAATTTACTTTATTTAACTAAAAATAACTTCCTGTTTGACCCTGATTTTGTATGCACATCGACCCCCACCCCATACATTAATTATCAGATAAGGAGAGCTGTTCAACCAGTTCATTTCCCTCATTCTTGAACAGATTGTTTGAGACATAATATGAATACTAATTACTGATAAAATAACTGTCAGTATTTTGAAATATGTACCAGATAACATTGCATTGAAAGTCTCCTGGATACTTCTGGTAAAATTAACCATGTCGTCACTGTATTTTAAAAGTTCAAAATAATTCTTGAATCACTTGGAAGAAAACTACTCAAGTTTTTAGATACCACTTCTGTGTTAATTGTTCTCATTTCTGAAGTACTGGTTTATATTTTATAAAAAGGCTCTGGAATACATAGGAGAAAACATGTAACTAGTTACTTGTTTATACAGTATATAGAAGTCTTAATGCAAACAGATAAACTTGGTAGCACTGTTCAAATGGTTTATAACAGGGCTGTCAAATTCAAGCCCCAGGAGCCAGAGCCGGCCCATGTGGTACTTAGATCTGGCTTGCAGGGCCACCCTGGAAACAGCAAAGGACTGGCCCACAGTGCTTCTGCCAGAGAAAATGGACTCCCAAGCTCTGTTTTCGACTGCCACGGCCTCCTGCAACCCTCTGTCAATGAAAACGGAGCTGCCCACACCCATCCTGCCCACAACCCCCAAAGTCAAACACAAATCTGATGTGGCCCTCATTGAATTAGTTTGACACCCCTGGTTTATAACATCAAATTAAAAAAATAACTTTGGGTAATAACACTCTTTTTACACAGAAGCAATTAGAAAATAGATGTATTTGTCTCCTTTCAATTGTATATTAATTACAAATCAGCCATTATGTTGATATTAACAAAGACTCTAGCAATGCTGGTTCTGAATCTACAAAATGTATACTTTTCCTCCAATTACTTCTGACTGATCCACATTATGAAAGATTACCCCATTTATCCTCATAACCTTCACATGGAAGAGTTAAGGACAGTTCATCCTTTCCAAACATGTTTCTTCAGACACTTGATCTTATTTGCCTCAGATAGCATCAGACTTTATGTTGAAGGTAGGAGAACATAATGGATTGAAGTTGCTGGGGTTTAGGTCTGTGTTCTGTATTGCATGAATATACTACCCTGTCCTATAGCAGATCATTTTTTGCATTAACTGTTGCCTCCCTCTCTTTGTGTAAGCTTTGGTGGCATTAGGAGAATGTGATGGTGATGGAGACCTGTTTAGAATCAGTTGTATTGTGCATATTTTCACGTCATTTACATTGAGAGTTTCCTTTTATCCAAATTCCTTGTGTTACTTTGCCTAAGTAGCATTTCCCCCTGTATATTCAGAAGGCTTTTATAGTGAATTGGACTTGGTAAGAAGGAGCTTCTCACCTGTATTGGTATCAACAAGTTTCTGCGATCAGAATTATTAATTAATCCTGATCTGGCAAAGGAGGAAAGAGTGGAATTTCATGTATGATATTGCATCTATGCAAGGGATCAGCTGACCCTGGAGGCAGGTGAGAATCATAAGAGCCACATATCTGGTATAAAACATGAACACAATAAGTGACTGTAGGATCAAATACGGGTTGGTCACCGGGACCACAGGTTTTTGTCTTCCAATGTTTCAGACTCGTGCTGGAGCCCATCTTCAGCGAACCCCACTCTAGCAGATTATCTGCTGTTCTGTGTGACTGGATAATTTTTTTTAATGGGAGATAAGCCTGAAGATGCTCAATTTCTTTATATTAGCATTATATTTTGTTCATGCACATAAATTTCATAGTTCACAGCTTTCATAATGGAAATAAAACTAATAGCTTTCATTTCTATAACAGGAGTATGTTTCTGATGTTTAATAATGTGATAAAAGCAACGAGAAGCATTTGTGAATAGAGTCTTGGCCATGAAATACTCCATCATAGTAAAATTAGAATCATGGCAAAAGATATCATATTGCTTATTAACTGTAACAAAGGGTAAGGAGAAGTGAAGGGTTGTTTCAAATTTCCATTTTATCCCTATTCAGCACACTTTCAAACTTTCAGATGCTAAGTTTACTAGGAAGAGGCTACATTCTTAATATACATTAATATGGCTGCCAGGTTTGATTTTTTTTTATTTTCAGCTTATAGTTGGAAGTAGTGTTTTTCTGAATTTTTTTTCTGCTCCAATGGAATTCTTCCAGGCAATTTTTCTTTCGCACATTCAAATAACTAAAATCAAGTGTCTTGACCTACCAGCATGGTGACATTCCTTAAATTGCAGCTAACTTCTGAAAGGAATATTGAAGATTATTAATATTACATTAGTAACATCAGCCTTTTGAACCATTCTCTCCCCTAAATCTCAACCTAATATTGAATATACTGTGTTTCCCCAAAATACAACCTTATCCCAAAAGTAAATCCTAGCTTGATTTTTTTTTTACATGTACCCAATATAAGCCCTACCCCCAAATAAGCCCTAATTAAGATGTCGCCCACTCTGGATTGTAGGGGCTGGGGTGAGGTGCATGGGTAAAAATGAAGCTAGAGTGGGGATGGAGGTGGTGGAGCTTCTTTATTTATCATACCTCGCACACCCTGATACCTGCCTTGCCTTGCAGGCCCACTTCTGTGGCTGCTTGCTGCCAGTTGCGCATGTTGCCCCAGGCTGCTGTTTCACTGTCAGAAGTCTTCAGGAAAGATCTCTGAGAAATGGGCTCCGGCACCCCCTAGCCTCGTTTTGCTGTAAACAATAAACAAGGTCCAGATTGATGTGCGCATCACCCTGGCCTCCGTTTTGCTGCTAGCGGCCCTGCCGGAAAAGACTCTGTAGCCAATAAACAGAGTACCGATAAGAGAGCACCATATGCATCAATTCAGAGCCAATTTCACAACTGCAGGGGTCTTTCCTAAAGACCTGTGACAGCAAAACAGAGGCTGGGTGTGATGTGCACAAGTGGCAGCAAGCAGCCACAGAAGAAGTGGGCGCCTGTTGGGCAGGACTTTCAGTCCTGCCGCTGCAAGCTGAGTCAGTGGAAGACAACCCCAAAATAAGACCTGGTGCCCTTTTTGTTGGCAATAAATAAAT
>JAEANM010016430.1:1179-13277 GCA_017656035.1 Myanophis thanlyinensis
CTTAATATATTTTTGACCTTGAAAACGGTAATGTCTGTTGGATATTGAAGCCTCCGAACAAAGGAAATCATTTTTATTCCATCACTATGGTTACACTTTTCTTCTGTCTCCGGTGCTGAACCACTCAGAAAGTGTTGAATCTGGATTCCTCAGGAGGCCAAGAGAAATTTCGCATAATATCATTTAGTTCTGATTAAATGGAAACAAACACACACAGTGGAACTTGGAGTATAGCAAATTACCACAATATGGTTTACACTGCAGACGAGAGGCAATTGACAGCCAAGGCCACAATCCTACAAATTGTGATCCCCTCTGAATTGCATTTTTCCAGCCACCAGCTTGTGGGCACGAGCTTGAGTCAACTAGTACTACCAGGCGGGTGCGTTAAGGGAGGAGGGCTCAACGCATTGTTTAATTTCTTTTCACACAGTGAAAACAGAAAAAAAATCAAGAAACGTGGCTTCTCTTCAAGAACGAGGATAGGTTTATTTATACAGAACAATGGGAGGCGCCTACAAATACAAAAAGACCCAACTTATTTTACTCAATAAACAGAGATAAAGATCCAGCCATTCCAAGCCGACGTGAAAAGCACAGGCTGTTTTCTGACATAAGACACATCTTTTCAGAAATGGCACAATGTTGATTCAGGTTCTTTTATTGTGGCTTCCATCTGAATACAAAGTACCACATTCTTCCAATCAGTTCTATCAGAAAAACACCTTCCAGTCCATGCATTATATCTGAAGGAAATATGAAATGATTACCTCTCTCTCTTAAAACAGATCCTTCATGCTGTTTTCTCCCTGCCTTGAAGAACTCATATCCTGTGGTTTAAGAAGTATCAAATATTTATGCAGGCTTATATAGAAGAAACATTTTGTTTTTCACTCCCTTTTTTTAAGGTCATTGAATCATGGAGGGAAATTATTTGTAAACATTGGGAAACGTTCAGCAATCTGGATGTGAAGATTTGTTCAAAAGAAGGTGAACAAAACAGACCAACAGAAAAAAATAGAGATATAAGTCTGGGTTCATCTGTAACACCAAACCATAGTTAGCTGTAATGGTCCTTTTTGGAGAAGTACATGGTTTGCTGCATATCATGGTAAGCCATGGTGCATATTTATCAATAAGAATGACATGATTTATACAGTATACTAAGCCAAAACTAAACAGATTGTGATATTGTCCACAGCGAAATTATATTGGCAACAAGTGAAAGTAGTTTTCCCTTTTTAGCATGGCTGAAGAAATTTATATGGCATTTTTTCTTCCTGCAGCTTTTAAAATTCTTCCCCAGAGAATGTTTGTAATCATAGAATTAGAGATGATTTTGTAATCAAGCTTGTATTTGCTGCAAAGTCAATCAGAAGCCCTTTCTTTCTATTCCTTCTTTCTTTCTGCATTTTTTCTTGTCTTTTTTTCTTTTTCTCTCTTTGTTCTCTTTATACTGCATTTGTTTCTGTTAGATTTTATGGTCTCCTTAAATTTTTAATTATAAATTATACAATACATACATGCACAAACACACATATGTTTATGGTATGTGCATGTGAATCAGAGGTGAAATTCACGAGGTTCTAGCAGGTTCGCTAGAACCAGTAAATTTTCTAAGCAGTTCAGAGAACCAGTTGTTAGAAGAAATCTCCTTTTGTTTTTTGTTTTTCACTTTACAGGGTTAATCCTGTAAGGAAGGCAGGAAAAAAACCATTCTGGTGTTGTTTCCAGCCTAATCTTTATTGCCCTGCTTACAGAAACTGCCCACCCATTCACATGACCCCCCCAAGCCACACCCACAAAACTGGTAGTAAAAAAAATTGAATTCTACCACTGGTGTGAATATGTATATATTCCGCTTATTGCAAGTCAAGAATATGAGCCAAACAAAAATCTCATTGTGAAATTCAATAGGTATCACCAAATACAGTTATCAATAAGTGGATATAATAGTATTACAACTAAAGCTAAGTTCTGTTTGTACAAAATGCAATAATTCACACAAAGCACAGGGCTTCGAACATAAAGTTTCTCACCATCTTGGAAGTTGTAATTCTGCCCCACCCCACTGATAACAATGATGCTCAACTGAATACTGAGGGATTTGAATTCTAAAATGTTCTGCTTTTAATGAGAAATAATATGAATCAGACTAATGACATATTGTAGTTCAATTTGTAGATCAATTCACATTGTGTGTGTGTGTGTGTGTTGATGCAAAAAGTTATCATTCATTAAAAGAAAATGTGAAGCAGCACTATGTTTATGATGGGTGATTAATATTGAATTTTAATCTTCAGGGTTATTTGTACTGATCAATTATTATAATAATCGGTAAACTAAGTTATGAAGACATTTAGAGATTTTTGAAATGTCCCAATTGTTAAGCTGAACACTCATTTCAAAAGACCTAAAAAATATTGTCTATGGAGATTCTCAGTTATCCAGATCATGGTTGTCCCAAAGATGCTTCTTTTTCAAGAGGCAACTGGACTTACTGGTTTTTCTTTGAAGACGTTTCACTTCTCATCCAAGAAGTTGGATCCATTGGTAACTACTTCAACTTTCATAATAGGCAGAACATTTAAATTGTATATGTATCTATGCAAGAACAATTTGTGCACATGGCATGTTTTTAACCTGGCTTTAGCTATGTTAGGATCTAACTCCCGGATAACACAATAATTGCAATTGTAGTCCTAACACATCTGGAAGGCACCTAAGTTGGCAAAAACTCATCTACTCTGCAAGTAGTCCTTGAGCACAATTGAGCCCAACTTTTATGTTGCTAAATGAGACATTTGTTCAGCAAGTTTTGTCTATTGTATGACCTTTCTTGCCCTAATTGTTGAATGAGCCTCTGCAGTTGTTAAGTTAGTAACACAGAGTTGTTAAGTCAATGTGAATTCCCCATTTACTTTGCTGGCCAAAAGGTCACAAAAGATGAGCCCAGGGCTCTGCAACCATTCTAAATATGAACCAGTTGCCAAGCATCCAGATTTTGATTACAGGAGTGTGGGGATACTGTAATGGTCATAAGTATGAAAAACAATCAGAATTACTTTTTTCAGGACTGTTATAACTTCAAATGAATGATTGTAAATTGAAGACTACCTGTATCTCATTATTTCATTGCTAGTTCATCACACAATGAACAGAGAATCAATGTATTAAATAGCAAGCATACAAAGAGTCTTGAGAATGTGTGTGTGGTGTAGCAGTAGTGATCAGAACTGGCATTCACAGGAGTTGCAGGGAAGGAATCACATACTAGCATATCTCTAAATGAGCAAGTTAACTTCATAGCCATGACTGAAGGACGGAAGATCATCCATTTGTTCTCTGGAAGGCTACTCCTCGCAAGACCTCAGGATAGCTCAGAACTCAAGAAGATTAAGGGAAATCATCCCTGTCTCAAGTGTGATGGAATCATTTTAAAAAATACCACCTTTGCAAACTATATTTTCTAATCACTTTTAAAAATTACTTATTTAACTACTTTAAGGTTAAGAGAGATCTTCAATGCAATATGGTTGCAAAGCTACCTGCTGAGTTTTACCTTCATTCCAGAATAAAAGAAAAAAATTGACTATAAGTTTAAGATTGACAAAAAGCTAAATAAGATTTTAATTCCAGAAAGTTGTAAGTGAATTAAGGGTCTAGATAAATTTGAAATATAGAATTTTTGGTGTGAGACTTTGGAAATAATTATATAAACAAACAGATCCCTTGTGGAAACTAAATTGTTTAGTCTACTTAAGTATTATTAAGTATTAATACTAAGTATTATTATTAACTCAATATAGAAATCCTCAACTTTGAACACTACAGGGACTAAAGATTCCAGGCATAAAAGGAAAAAGAAAAGAGACTGAAAGAGGATTATTTTTGTCTTTGATCGACATGAAGACAAAATGACGAAAAAATAGCATGACATTTTAAATACAGAAGAATGAGGAGAGCAACCAGCAGAGTATCAGGCAAGATGTCCAAAGATTTTAAAGAAAAATGATACCCTGGAAAATCTACAAGATAAAGAATTGACACAAACTTCATTTGATGCATAAATATTCGAATATCAAGAAATTGTTGAAATACTGAAAAATAAGAAAATGTCAATTATAAGACAGAAATGATGGTTAAAGTGGAAATATAATTAATAAACCAAGAGAATGACCTGAATAATTTTATTTTTTAAAACAATCTTTATTGAAAAATAATAAAAACATCAGGGGAAAAAAAGGAAAGAAAAAATATTTCATTAAAAAAACAATATTTACACGATGTTACAAAAACATAATTTCTACTTACTACAATTCTTTCGGCAGTATATATATAACAATTCTCATTCATCTCAAATTCAATACTACTATTTAAATATTTCTAAACAAATTCTTCCTTATCTATTTCATTATCTGACTTTATTACCTATCCATTGATACCATTTTCCCCAAACTTCATAATACTTTAAGGCTTCCTTATCCTTTAATTCCATGGTGAGTTTATCCATTTCAGCACAATCCAAAAAATTTTGGATTACTAATCCTTCTGTCGGTGTATATTCACTCTTCTAGCATTGTGCCAGAGCCATCCTTGCTGCTGTAATTATATGAATTATTAGATATCTGATCTCTTTTGTGTATGTTCCTTTAATAATGCCCAGGAGAAATAGTTCTGCTTTAAATTCAAATTTAACCTTTGTAATTTCTTGCAACCAACTCTTTATCTTAATCTAGTAACATTTGATTTTCAGGCATAGTCACCATACATGAAAGAAGGTACCTTGAGATTTTTGACATTTCCAACAATTCGGACTCAAATTGGGGTACATTTTGGCCAGTCTTATAGGCGCTAAATGCCATCAGTAGCACATTTTATATTGGTTTTTCTTATATGCTGCTGATTTTGTTATTTTGTGATTTTGATTCCATACCCTTTCCCAGTTCTCAAGTTCTTATGTTGTGGCCAATATTTCTGGCCCATGCTATCATCGATCCCTTCACTATTTCCTCTTCTAGATTATATTTTAATAAATAATTATATATTTTCAAAATCAGTTTTTCCTCTGGACCAACTAATAGCTTATCCAATTGTTTTAATTTTATTTCAATGCCAAATTCTTCCCGGTCTTTTTTATATCTTGATTTTATTTGTAGGTAGGACCACCAATCTATATTTAATCCTTATTCCTTTAATTCCTGACTGGTCTTTAGTGTTCCTTGGGCATCCTAAATTTCATAATACCTCACCATTTTCCCCATATCCATTGTATTGGGATATATCATTTCCTCCATTGTTGATAGCCATCCTGGAATTTTTATATAATGTTTATTTTTAATTTTCTCCCAAGTTCATCAATGAGCCTCTTACTATATGCCTATAAAAACATGTGCGTACCTTACCCTTCGTACTCCATAAAAATGCATCCCTTCTGTAGATGATATCCTTCCAAGGTTAAAATTCTTTTATTTCTTAAATTTATCCATTCCCTGATCCATGTTAAACTAGCCATGTTGTAATACATTTCTTGTAATACATGCTGGGAGTCCAAAGCCTCCTCTACTTTTATCGTCTTGTAATGCCTTCAAATTTATTCTCGGTCTTTTACTTGCCCAGAGAAATTTTGTGGTTAGTTTGTTTAAATTTATGAAGAATTTCCTATCTAATTTTACTGGAATTGTTTGAAGTAGATAAATTCAGGAGAGTGGTCATCTTAATTGTTGCTATTCTCCCTAGGAGAGATAATTGATGTTTCTCCCAGTTTTCCAGATCCTTTTTTATCTGTATCAAATTTAGATAATTGTCCTCTTTTATCGATGAGCATCTTGCCTTCAGCGAGATTTTTATTTTTATTTTATTTGTCAAACATGTACAAGATAGCAGGTATAAATAAACACAAACATAAAAAAGAAAGTAAAAGTAAGTACAGATAAACGGCGACAGTAAGACAGGGACGGTAGGCACACTATTGTGCTTATGCATACCCCCTTTAAGGACCTCTTAGGAATGGGGTGAAGTTCATGGTAGACAGTTTGGGGTTGAACCTGTGAGGGTTTGAGGCTGTAACAACAGAGTCAGGTAGAGCATTCCAACCATTGACCATTCTGTTGCTGAAGTCGTATTTTCTGCAATCAAGTTTGGAGTGGTTTTTCTTGAGTTTGTATTGATTGTTTGCCCATGTATTATTGTGGTTGAAGCTGAAGTAGTCATTGACATGTAAGACATTGTAGCAGACAATTTTGTATACTATGCTTAGATCAGACCGCAGGCAGCACAATTCCAGATTGTCCAAGCCCAGAATTTCAAGTCTAATGGCATAAGGGATTCTATTGTGAATAGAGGAGTTGAGTACTCTTCTCGTGAAATACTTCTGGACCCGTTTGATTGTGTTAATGTCTGGTATACAGTGTGGATTCTAGGAGGATGAGCTGTATCAAGAATTGGTCTGGCAAAGGGTTTGTATAATGACTCCTTCCTAGATTTACAAAAGAGATTTGCTAAAACCCCAAAGAAGTCTTTGAGATGGGAAAAAGAAAAACTAAAAAGAGATCAAATCCTTTTTGAGCAAAGATGAAGTTTGCTAAAAGCAAAAAGAAGGCATATAACGTGGGTTTGTTTGACCAGTTAAAATAAGACATGTTTCTATAAAAGTCTGGGAATTGTTCTTGGACATTTTGCTGACAATAGGACTGAAATGTTAAAAATGTATGGATTTACATATGGATGAGGGGTGGGTTAGAGAAAGAAGAGATACTTGTATGTAATTTATAGGTTATATATTCATTCTAATCAGAGGTGAAATTCAGCAGGTTCTAGCAGGTTCAATAGAATTGGTAGTAAATTTTCTAAGCAGTTCAGAGAACCGGTTGTTAGAAGAAATCTTTTGTTTTGTTTTTTTCACTTTACAGGGTTAATCCTGTAAGAAAGGCAGGAAAAAAACATTCTGGTGTTGTTTCTAGCCTAATCTTTATTGCCCTGCTTACAGGAACTACCCACTGAGTCACATAACCACCACCACCCCAGCCATGCCCAATAAACCATGCTCACAGACCTGGTGGTAAAAAAAATTGAATTCCACCATTGATTCTAATGCAATGAAATGTCAGAAAGAAATAATATAAGAGGGCTTGGGACTCTACTGTCTATCATCCAACCATAAGAGTACTTCTTAAAATAGAAAAGAATGGGACCAACTCAGATGTGGGGAGAGAAATCAGTCAAAGAAGGATCAAATTCAAAATTGGCTGGTTCTAGTTAGGGTGCTTTGGAGATAAAAAGTTCAAGGGGGGGAGTTCTTGATGCAAACCTGTGGGAGGTACAGTTGGACAGTCACTGATTTTGCTGACTACTCTATATTTAAACCCTCTCCTTCCCAGTCATGTGACCCAGAAATGTCTATTCTCTGATTCACAGTGCATATGCACAAGTCCACATAGATATAATACGAGGGGAGATCACAAACATAAATGCAACAAATACACCCGTACCCTGATTTGATCCTTTCACACATAACATACACACAGAGATGTGAGGTATCTGCTTTTAAGACCCTCCCATGAACACACACACACACACACACACACCAATTTATGTCAGTACTCACTACTTTATCTACTGCTGGTAAAGAGCCACACCATGCAAACTTTTCCCAGCGTTATGTATTTGATTTCTTTCTGCTCTTTTCTATCTTCTGTCTCCCAAAGAGATAGTTGGGTGTTCAATTGCCATGAGAACTCTTTTCCTTGCTTTCTTGACCAGCTTATCTAAATTTAATATATAGCTGCCTGACCTATCCTTGTCTCTCCCCTTCTTTTAGGAATCATTGTTTGAGCCACAATCTTTAATTGGAAAATAATGCAATGGAAAATATGAATCAACATTAAATACGAAATGAAATGATAGAAAATTCCTGTACCAAAATTATATCAACTAAAAATGCAATGAGTTCCTGAAAAGAAGAAAGTTCCTGGTTCACTTCTGAGTATTATTTAGAGTGGTTTAACTCTATAAGAAGGGTTCAGCTTAAACAGTTCATGTCAGGTAAGAGATTGCAACTGGGGAAAAAGTTTGATCTAGCACAGGGCTGTCAAACTCGCGGCCCATGGGCCAGATGCACTGGGCACGCCCATGCCCGGTTTAACAAAGGGGGAAAAGTCATGATAGGTCTCATGATGCCGCCATGATAACATGAGTTTGACACCCCTGATCTAGCAGTTGAAGAGCTGGAGTTGAATTGGGGAGGCCTCAGTTGCAACCCTACCTTAAGCATGACAACCTGTTAAGTGGCACTGGGCTGGTCACTCACTCTCATCCTTCAAAAGACGGCAAGGGCAAACCACTTCTGAAAATATTATTCAGAAAAAGGCATGAAGTTGCCATGAATCAAGACTGATCAGAGGGCATAAAAATAAATATATAATGTTAGGAAAGACTCCTGCTGGAGACCAGGGTGAACTGACATTTCTAGGTCAACTTGTATTAGATTAGAAATAAATTACTTTCATTATATATTCTAGTCATGCCTAACCTTGAACGTTTCCCAATATGATCAGATCGCAACTCTCTATTCCACTCTTGCATAACCTTGAGTGTTCCACATGCTATTAGATTGCAAGTCCTATCACTCTTAGCTAAACTGGCCATTGGCCAAGAAAGATAGAAATCATCAACCAACATCATTTGAGAATGCAGGATTAGGGGAGGCTGCATCTTATAGCTTCATTTTGGCCAGTTCTTTGCAAACTACACTCAAAATGGAGTCCACAAAATCCCCTAATTTCCACCAGAGAATTATTAGCAAAACTGGCCTAAGCAGTCATTAAACAGACTCATGGGAACTAAATCTGCAATCACTGTTAGTTATAACAAGTATGTTAGGTAACAAAATATCACAATAGGCTTTTGTCCAGCTGTGTTTTCCTCTTTTTCCAAACCTGCCTACCTCCACCATTTCAGCACTTGGTGTTCATTGGGTAGATTCTTCCTTCCCCAATGTTTTAGCTGCCCCACCGTTTTTGAAGGGTTGAGGAAAGGTGATATATTTCTATAAAATTTGGCATTCCACTAGTCCTGCTAGCATTTTCCTTGCTGTTCATTGATATAATTGTCTTTGGGATGGGTCTCTTTTTCATGTTTGTGAAATAAATTTGCAAAGTAGAACCTTCACAGTTTCATGTTGTATCTATTAGGGTATAGTATTTGGGGTCAAACAATACCATTACGCTATCTCCTTTTATGGGGCTTATCTCACTGAGCTTGTCAAAAATACCTTGTGGGATACTATTGGATTATTGAAGTGTAATCTATATTGTTTTATGTTCAAAGATTTTTTGGGAGAAAACAGGACTAGAAAGGTGTGGATTTTGAGGGTATGGAAAAGGAAAACATAGTATTCAGGCTCTTTGTAATTAAGCCTTCTCAATATCAACAGTGTAAGTGGTAAACATTCAAAATGTCCAACATTTAAATAAAAAAAAACCATACCAATCCTCTCATCAGTCACATCTCTTGAGAAATCAGATAGATAGATAAATCAATGCGATAAACTGAGTATGTCCTTTTTGGTAGTGTATTATTTTCCTGCAAATTCTTCATGAACACAGTAGGGAAAAGCTGCATTTCTTAGCCAAAGTTATTGCAACATGGGCTCATGAGAAATTAAAAAGTAAATAATATTCCTCTTGCAAAACAGAAATCAAATAAACTAGAAAGGCTGTTCAAATTGAAGGAACAACTACCTTACGCCACTAGTTGTACCTTACAGAAAATAAGCAAAGCCACAAAAATAATTTGGCCTATGAAAATAATTACACACAAAATAATTACAACCTGGGTACCTGAGGGTTTACCATTATGTAAAAAATAATTATTCCATCAATAATAATTTACATAGGAGGAGATTTTAATTGTTTGATCTATCATTGCGATAAAAATGTATTTTTATTTGCTTATTCTCCTTCACCTTCATGAAACAAAGCTCACTTTTTCCCCAAAGAGGAGGGGCTTCTGACAAAATCCTTAGTTAGTGGTGCTGCTGTCCAATGGCTGGCAGCTTCTTTGAATTGCCACAGCTAGGTGAAGGCCCAACAGAAGACATCTTATGAGCACCTTATCTCCAGAATTTCTCCAGCTCAGGAGATCTCAGAATTTATGAGCAGTCAAAGAGGCTTCAAATGATGGAGCATCGTGCAAAAGAGTGAAACATAACACAAGCAAAAATAAAGCTCAAAAATATAATCATCCTGAAATTCAAAAAGAATGTTTCACTCACCTAGAGATGTAGGCAGAAAAACATCCTTTCTTTTGTAAGGAAAAAGAATAAGACTAACTCAGAGTTTGTTTCGGGATAGCCAGTATGTTCAAAGTAGAGGTGAGATTGGGACCATTTGATCTCCACCATGATAGCTCATGACAGCTTGAATTTGTTTATAAAGACTAACATTAAAGCAGACTCAAGCTAGAGAAATCTTACAGCTTCCATGGGAAATATGATCACAATCCTGGCAGGAAGCATGCAGAAAAGGTATCATATCACAACTAGCCAAATGTTCTCCATATTTGATGGATAATCTCTATTGTCATTTTTTTTTTACTTTTTATATATTATACTAGGTGTGTTCGGGTCTTTTCCCGTGGAAGATTGAGAGTCTTCCCAACGTTTCGGCAAGGTCCCACTCGCCATCCTCAGGCTGATGCTTTCTGCTTCATGCCAGTGCGAGCAGTGCGTACCTATGCTTGATAGTTCACAAGGTTGATACTATATGGAACAAAACTGTGACCAAATCTGGGTGTTCTGCTGCGAATACCTTGAAGCTCCTTGAAGGTAACAAGGAAAATAGGTTGTGAAGAGGATGTGTAGCATTTCAGACAATACTACAGACCCTGGTCAAGAATACCTTATGTCAGTGGTGGAATTAATTTTTTTTTACTACCAGTTCTATGGGCGTAGCTTGGTGGCCATGGCTGTGGAGTCATGTGACTGGATGGGCAGTTTCTGTAAGCAGGGCAATAAAGATTAGGCTAGAACAAACACCAGAATGTTTCTTTCCTGACTTCCTTACAGGATTAACCCTGTAAAGTGGGAAAAAAAACAAAAGATTTCTTCTAACAACTGGTTCTCTGAACTGCTTAGAAAATTTACTATCGGTTCTAGCGAACCTGCTAGAACCTGCTGAATTTCACCTCTGGCTTATATGCCGTGTCCTGGATAGGTGGAAGTGAACTGCCAATAATCTTCTCTGCCATCCTCATCACTCTCCGCACTGCCTTCCTGTCCGAAAAAGTAATGCTTCCAAACCAGACTATAATGCAATATGACAAGATGCTCTCAAACATCCCTCTATAGAAAGTGGTAAGGACAGGGGAAGGCAGATGTATTTTTCTCATGTGACACAGAAAATGCAGGTGCTGCTCTGACCGCTTCACCAGTGTCACGCTGTTGAACCACCAAGTCAGTTTACTTGTTAGCTGCCCACCCACAAACGTGGTGCTGCTAATCACCACCTCCCTAGGTGAATCATATTAAGTAAGTAGCCCTTCAATCAGGTGTGCGGGGAGGCACTCCAATCCTAGCAATAAAATGCAACCTGAAGGGATTCAGTATCCAACCTGCAGAAATGTCCTTGGGGAGTTCTCCTCATGTGGAAGAACTACAAAGCCTGGCTTAGCCGGATAAATTTCTTCAAACTCAATATTTGGTGGAATGGAGAAGAATGTTTGTATAGTTTTCCTTTTGATTTCTAATGTGAAAAGGATGGTGGGAATTACCTTAGCCAAAACCATTTAAGGATTTTAAAGGAAAGTGACTAAAATTTCTTTAAAAATGAGATAAGGGTTTATGGAGCTTATACCTTCTGCAAGTGGCCCTTTTTTTCTTTTTTCTTTACACCAATCAGAGTTAACTACTGGCAACTATATGAACAAGTCCATGCAGTTTCCTAGGCAACATGTTCAGAAGTGGGTTTTCCGTCTCTTCCTAGGACTGAAAGAGTTTGGTTTTCAGCATCAGAAGAATTTGAACTCAGATCTCCTGTTCCCAGTTCAGAATATTAACCAAACTGCTCTCTTAAATCTTCCTTCCTTCCTTCCTTCCTTCC
>JAEANM010016431.1:0-13277 GCA_017656035.1 Myanophis thanlyinensis
AATAATAATAATAATAATAATAATCATTCTTTATGCTGTTCATGATTTCCAATGGATTGAAAGAGATTCAAATGGACTTTTCAGCAGAAGGAGTGGATGACACCATATATCGCCCAATAGCAGTGCTCTTTTCCCTTTGCCTGATCTAGCTTTACAAATATTCCTAAGTGGAGGACAAACACTATTCTCATAGTATTAGCTGCTATTTATGCATAAATAATAGATGTGTGTTTAAAGGTTAACCGCTGAGTTTGGTAAAGTAATTGATAAAAGGCACCTTCCAAGGTTAAAAGGGCACCTTGTCCCTCCATCCTGCATAATTTCAATAATCATCGTAATAATAATAGAGACCATCCATTTGCCATTAGACAGGTGTCCAAAGCCAAGGTGTCTAGCCATGTAATTGAAATTAAACTAGAAATTAATTATACAATTAACAGCCCCCTAAAGTGACATGATGCATCAGTATCCACAACTGCAACAGAGGTTCAGCAACAGGACATAAAGGTCATAAAGATGGATTGGGATATAAGTGTGAATCCAAAAAGTATAAGAGGAATTTATTTCATTCAAAAAGATTAAATTCATGGTGTGTACATGTCAAGGACTGAGTTGATTTAGCTTTATGGAAAATTCTAGGAAATGCTACTGAAAAATTGCTAATCCACTTCATTGAAAGTAATATGATAGTTTGTATTATTTTTTTCTTCAGAACAATTGAAATGTTTAGGAAGAATTTGGAGATAAATACAGAAAATAATAAAATTCATAAACTATTGTTAAGGTCAAACACATATGCAATACCTTTGCGTATCAATTTAAGGAGAAATTTATTATGAAAGATAACCCTATTAAATATCGGTATCATCAATCATTTCTATAATTATAATTTGAACATGTAAACTTTCTTTAGGGGTTCTTCTCAAAATAAAATTCAGGAATAATTAACATGAAGGATTACTACCTGAGTATATAATATGTCTCAGTCTGATAATAGCCATGTAAGCAATGCATGTAAATTTAATCGAAATGATGCTTTGGTTATATACTAAATTATTAATGGATCAGATACCCGCTACAGAGAATTCATTTAAATAAAATTTCTTTGAGAAAGGAATTTTGAAGGGCTGTCAAAGACCATCAAGTTTACATTATAAATCAGTTGCATCAACCAATGTGAAACTAGGCAAGAGGCTTGACTAGTACATGATAGAAGTCTCAGCAATATATCTCAAATAGAGGGTGTTCTAGTCACCTTTTCCTATTTTTACTAGAAAAACCATATATATAGGCCAGAAAATGCAGAGATCTGAACTATGTGAAGATTCTTCAGTACTTCAGTACATCCTTTGCCACATAATCAAATGCATAAAACAGAAGTTAAAGGCATGAAAAACAGGTGTTGTATATTTCCTGCTTTGCTGTGCCTATCTGCGGGATGTTTGGAAATTTCAGAACTGGAAGAATTGGTTTATTCAAATCTAGTTTTAATTAATTTGACTGAAATATTTCAATATTCTGCATAGCTGGTGAATAATTCTGAAATCTCTTATGCTAGCAAAGGACCTTCAGCAATGCTCATCGGCTCTCTCTAAATTGGTAGTGAGCTGGGAATAAATTCCTGACTAGTCTAACAGTTCAGAAAATGTCTATTGTTCTTGTTTCTTTTTTAAAAATAAAAAGCTTAGCTGTCTGATATTGATGATCTTTCTAGGACTGAAATATATTTTATTCAATGGATAAATCATTGCATCTTATTTTATAATAGTTGCTTTTTTATTCTTTTCATCTGTAATGCCTTCAGAGAATCTTTGTTATTGAATGGATACAAAATATTAAGTATCAGGGAGAAAGCTTCTGATTTATAGATGTACCTCCTTTTTATTATAATATACACATAAACTTTACATTTTTAGAGAATTTTTGTAATAGCAAATAACCCATATATTTCAATTTGTACTGAATTCTTTACTGTCCCGATTAGCATATCTTCAGTAAGCTTTCTTTTTTAAAAAAAAAAAAAGCATATAAACACTACATAAATACAATTGTGCTAACTATAATTATGTTTATTTTGCTGACTAGCCATCACACTTCTTCCTTCACAAAGCATACACATATAAGTCTATAAATGCTAGATTTCGTACACAAAAATATACAAGAAAGAAAGAACATTGGAACAAAAGAATCCTTCACCTAGATTTTTCATTTCTGGAAATCATGAAATCTTTAACACATTTTATTTTATAAAACATTTTTGTTGGAGAAAGGCTGCCCAAGCAGAGGAATCAAATGGGGAAATAGTTTAGAATCCCTATAGGAGCAGAAAAGGGTGAAAAAGATGAAAAGAAAAGGATGCCAAACTACAGCCAGGAAAATAATGAGGACCCCAGCCACCCCAACAACAGACTGTTCACCATGATGCGGTCAGGAAAGCGCCTCTGCTCCCTGAAAGCCAACACAGAGAGGCTAAGGAGGAGCTACTTCCCACAGGCCATACGGACACTAAACCAAACCACAACAAACCCAGGACTATAAAATATTCCTATAATCTACATCTCTCAACCACTCCCTGACTTATTCTCCCTCCCTGTCTATACTATTCCCTTGCCCTACTACCTATGGTCGCGAGTGGTCGCATACACATTTCACTGCATTTCGTACCATGTACAGTATGACTGTGCATGTGATGAATAAAATTTGATTTGATTTGATTTGAAGTTCAACCCCTCTTGAATGCCATTGAACGTTATATAGCTGTGATGGCAAACATATGGCACGGGTGCCACAGGTGGCATCCAGAGTCATCTTGCTGCTGGTTTTCAGGCCTCCGCTGTGCATGCGCAGGATTGCAGCAGGAAATCCAACTGGTCTTCGGAGCTCTCCTGCGCATGCACACATGATTGCTCATGTGTGTGAGAGTGCCTGCATGCGGCATGTGTGCATTACATGTGCAAAGGCTGCATGTATGTGCAGATGATGCGGTTACACATGCAGCACACATGGAGGAGCCACACGCAAGTGCAGATGGCATGTGCAAAGCAAAGTAAAACCACCACTGTAATATAGTCTTACAGTCAGTCTGGGAAACTTCCTGTGTAAAGGCTTTAGCAATAAAACAGCTAACTGAATTCTTCAAATGTCACACCTTATAATTTTTATAAAATAAAATTTATACTTGCAATATTATTTTCATGTGTTCCTTTGTTATTCTGCCCTTTTTGTCAGGTGGGTAGTACATAAATTAAAAATAACAAACATCCCCAAGCTGCAATGTTTTTGAAGCAGATTAATAATGGAAGTGCACTTATAGTGAGTGTGAATCTCAATTTGGAATGAGGAACCATCAAAACAACTTCATTACAATTCACAGTTATTCTGCATCGATCTGATATTACAAAGAGCTATTGGAACATCTATCCCAAAGCTGAACTTTTCAACCTAAGATGAGACTGCTTTCTGCTTTGACTCGATGCATATGCTTTTGAGCAGTATATACCTGGTATTCAATAAGTCCAAGCACCAATTATAAGAAGAGGAAACCATTTTCATTAATAAGTCCTTTAGGTACACTCTACTCTTTTGACTCATAAATTTTGTCAAAGCCAGCTAAATGTTGCATATTAACTGAAAGCAGCTCTAAGTATGGAATAATTTCTTCTGCTGGAAATGCATAAACTTCACTTCTTGGTTGTTATAGGGCAGTGACATAATTTAGAAGTAGGCAAAATTGAGCTTATAACTTTTCATTAAAATGTAAAAGGAAACTGGTATAACATGTTTCACAGATGGTATACAACTTAGTCAATGATTTCCAAGACAGGAACAAATGGTGGGAATGCCATGAAACAGAAGGAACATATTACGACCTGTGGTGGATATGTAAAAAACATTCTAAGTTATTGGAAAGACATACAGAACATAGCACAGAGAACTAAACATCTCTGCAAAGAACTTTAGAAATAAATTTAAAATGAAATCATATTATTTTATATATAATCTTAGAATACATTAACAAGAAACACCATAATTTCCAGATATAATGTGCTATACCAGTGGTGGCAAATATTTTACTTACTAAGTGCTGAAAAGTACACACTTTGCACATGCCATCTGCACTTGCGTGTGGCTCCTCCATGTGAGCTGCATGTACAAACACACCATCTGCACATGCATGCAGCTTTTGCACATGCAATGGACACACACTGTATACAGGCATTCATGCACACATGACAATCACATGTGTATGCGCAAGAGAGCTCTGAAGACCAGCTGGATTTCCTGCTGTAATCACATGCATGCACAGCAGAGGCCCGATGACCAGCTGGGTCTATGCAATTGCACATGTGTACATGCGCAATCACATGTACATGCTCAGTTGGAGGTAAGTTGGCCGACAGCTTATGTGCCCAGCAAGATGGCTCTGCATGCCACTTGTGGCACCTGTGCCATAGTTTCACCACCACGGTACTATACTATACCACATCTCTAGAAGCAGCTGCATAAAGGACACCTTGCCTTTAGTTAAGCAATGGGACAACTACAATGAAGAGTTGCCAGATTTTCGTACTTCCTTCAGTGAAAGTGAACTTCAAGCCATCACCTTGTAATGTAAGCCTAAGAAGACAATTAAACTGCTAATGATCTGCAAGCTATAAGACAAACAAACCAACACATACAAAAAATTACTAGAGCCAACAGAGATGTAAAATTTTCTCAGAACAAAAAAACCAACCCCCTTATAAAGCACTCAAATACGTAAACTAGCTTCCTGAAATGGAAGCCGGAAAATTTCGTATAAATTCATTCAATCATTAATATAGTTACATAAGTAATATCATATCAAAAGCACTGAACTCTACTATCCTTCTGCTCTTTCTCCATTAAAGCTGTTAAATTCTGAAATGTCCCCATCATTAGTTGTTAGATCACATGAGCTTACATTAACATAATTTCTATTAAGTCAATATTAGCTGGTTAAAATATGATTCATTGTTAAATGCCTATTTTAGACTAACCAGAAATAAACTATCATTATAATACAATGTTTTATTTCTGGTTAGTCTAAAATAAACAGGCATTTTAGAGAAGGGATTCAGAGGAAATTTAGTTTAACTCCAAATAAGCAGACAAATAAGTATGTCTCTTAAACTTCACTCATATTTAGCTCGCTGCTGGAATTCAATTTTTTTTACTACTGGTTCTGTGGGTGGCTTGGTGGGCATGGCTAGGGGGGGTCATGTGACTGGGTGGGCAGTTTCTGTAAACAGGGTAATAAAGATTAGGCTAGAAACAACACCAGAATGTTTCTTTGCTGCCTTCCTTACAGGATTAACTCTGTAAAGGGGGCGGGGGGGGGGAAGAGATTTCTTCTAACAACCGGTTCTCCGAATTGCTTAGAAAATTTACTAGCAGTTGTAGCAAACCTGCTAGAACCTGCTGAATTTCACCTCCTCTGATTTAGCTTACTTGAATGAAATATATATCATTTCATTGAGATGGGAGAGATATATTTGATATAATCCTTTGCAACCTATGCATCATAATATAAATATAAATAAATTTGGAAAAACCTTCAAATCTTCAAAGAATTCATGTCTAATCCTCCATGAAGTAAGGTTAATTGATTAATTGATATTGTGTTTAGTTGAAGCATTGGTCTCCCTCCTACATTCTAGAATTCTAGATGACTTAAAAATAATAAAACCAGTCTCCTAAAATGCACTAATATAAACTAGGAAGCAGCCATTGAAAATCACTTAAGATAGTAATACTGAAATCAGCAGGGATAATCACAGCAAGCTAAATAACCTAAAGCCTCAATGTTTTTTAAAGAAAAGGAGCTCCTTTTTGTTTTTAAGGAAATTTTTCATCAACTGTTGTGAGTGACAAAGCATGAGAAGATCTTCCTTGAAAATGCCAATCCCAAGTGGGTTCTCCCAAATGGAGACTCTAGCCTCAATCAAAGGAACCTAAGTGATCTGGAACAATGGATCTGGGACTCCAAAAGTGATCTGGGACTCCAAAGTTTATCTCAGCAAATTATCAAGTTCACTCAGAAGAAAATCTTCCATCAAATATTCTAGTTGTAAACTGTCCACAGTTGTCAAGGTCATTACCTAACATGTTAAACTATGCACAGAAATAAAAGCAAAACTAGAACACTTCTTTAAAAAATAGAATCATGAGTTTCTCTGTGTAGCTCCTAAGGCTTTTTAAGCATCCTACCTATGTATGAACATCTAGTCCAGCTGTAAACTTGCTAGAATCCAGTTTGAAATAACTTGCTATAAGCCGAACTTTAGTCACATCAGTTACAGCTTCACTGAATGTTGACAAGTTGCTCACAGTGAGCTTCAGTCACAAGGAAAATATTTCTTAGCAGAAAGTAACTTTTTTCACTTTTTCCCTTTCACGGTTTACAATCTTAATAATATTCTGTGTTGCATAATATACCCTATTTGTAATTTTACACATTTTAATAACTATCTAAAAATCCTCTTTCAGTAATGGAGTAGAAAAAATGAGTGCTGTAGAATTGTGCATGCTTTAAAAACAATTTTTAAAAAGTTCTACTGATGTTGCAAATAGAGACATATATACATGTTCCAGGATAATGTTGCAGGATCCAATCTGAGTTAGTCACTGAGCCCAAAGGATTATTCTTCCAAGCTTTCAGCCTCATGCTGGAGCCCATCACTGGGGAACTTGCCTTTCTCCAGAAAACATGCACTGGCCTGTTCTGTGGGTTGTATTTCTATGGTGGCTGGTTGCGTGTAGATTTTACTTGTTGAGTGGACTGTTGCCTGGCTATTAAGTCATTGATTGTTGTTTCCTTGTGCTTCTGTGCCCTTGACTCCCTAAGTATGTGATAAGCTAGTAGTAAATCAGCATTCCTGTTGACTGACAGAGGGCCCATTTCCCAGGCTTCAAACATTTTCCTGGCTGTTTTTATCCCTGCTCAGCAACAATCATAGTAGCTATGAAATTAAATGCATATCGTTTTTCATTGCAGTGCGAGGTTAACAATGACTTTGTGTCACCTCATCTAGCCACTCCCTTGTATTCTTGCAAACTAATAGTTAGCTTCTTTCACGTCTGTCCTACATGGTCACAGGGAATCAAATAGATTACATCAAAAGTTTCTTCCACCTCCAAACTATCTTTGTATTGCATGATTTGTCCTTTGTCCTATTATGGTAGGGTGAGCTATATAGTAGATCTTGGACTTTCTTTCTTCCTTTCTCTCCTCTGCATGTTGCACAAGCATCTTGTGATAAACACTTGTGGGTATTTCTGATCTTGCATGACAAGTAGCAAGAGCAGTGCAGTGGAATATCTGCAAGAAACAACATTTGCATGCAAACAAGGATGGGTAGGACCATAAAATGGATAAAATAATAGAAAATAAAGAAGATAAAGTGTCCTGGCATTTTAGAATTTAAACAGACAAGCACCTGCCACATAACACCTCAGACTGGAAAGACAAAAAAAGTCTGGATTGTGAATGTGGCAGTATCTGGAGACAGAAGAACAGAAGAAAAAGAACTGGAGAAAATCATAAAACACAAAGACCTACAAATAGACGTAGAATAACTGTTGCAAAAGAAAACAGACTTAGTACCAGTTGTAACAGGCATCTTGTGTGCAATTCTGAAACATCTGATGCACTACTTGAATATCATTGGCATTGACAAAATCACTATCATTCGATTACAAAAAGCAGTTTTACTTGAAACAGTTTACATCCTGCAATTATACCTTTAAAACCATCAAACAACATCTCTCTCTGGGAAAAATAACAGGAGGAAGACATATTAATATGTTCATTGCCTTCAGTTGTTGATAAAAATTAATAAAAGTAGGATAAAATCAAATACATAAAGCAGCCACATCTTTTTCAGGCTCTTGTAGAAGTCTGGAAAAAATGGATAACACTAATGATTAATCTTAGCTGCTGAGCACATGATTAAATTTGGTTTTAAGCATTTTTTTCCCAAATTATTTTCAAAGCATGACTATCGCTAAGTTTTGATATTATTTTGATAAATTTTGATATTATTTTTACTAAATTATTATTAGTTATTTATTATCATTTTATTATTTTATTTTTACTAAAACTCAGGTCTCTTTTCTAAATGTGTGAATGAACTAGATAGATGAAAATAGTCTTCTTGGGATTTTAAGTTTATTCCAAATGTTTGACTTCCCTGTTATTGCTGAATTCATAATACTTAATCAGTTTATTTGGGAACATGCTAATCCAGTGTGTACTCCTTGGAATAAAAACTACTCGCTAAATGGTAGAAACAATATAATGTATTTAATTTAGTAATGCTTCCATAACTAAATCTATTGTGTGTGCATATGCATGTGTGGCAATATATGTGTCTAAGAAAATATGTAAGCAGATATGCACACAATGCATCTTATTAAACAGTAGGTTGAATATAATTAGATTCAGTTTGTTTCTTCTGTATTGTTTCTGCTTCTAATAGACTCCTTAAATAATACCACTTTATTATGAATCTTCCCCATTTGCAAAAACATGTCTAGAATCAGTCCACTTTTGACCAGTAAGCAGAAAAGCTCCAGCCATTTTGTTCAGACGATTTTCAGTACTTTGTGACATTTGCAAAGATTCATGTTCTTTCAGAATTAATGCACAGAATATAAACAATGAATACATTCTGTAGAAAAAAAATCCAAGCAGTCCAATTTGTTTACCATCACCTACCAACATATTTGTTATGCTTAGGATAATGAGGGGTGTTTTTTTTCCCAAAGCCAAACCGAAAACTGTGCTAATGTAATTCCATGAACAAAACCTAAGAACAGTGTAAATTACTCTGCTTAATGGGCTTTGGAATTTATTTAGCTATCCATTTGAAAGCTTCATTGCTTCAAGAGGATAGTGCCTCAGAGGGTTTATTCCTGAAGATGCGTATACCCAAATGCACAGTTTAAAATGTATTGTTTACAATTTTTAATGGGCATGAAATATATTTTTAAAAAGTGTCCTTCAGAACAAGGAATCCTTTTACAGTAATGTGGACTTATTTTGAAAAATTGCCACTATACACAGCTTAGCCAATTTCTGTAATTCTAGTCCAACCAAAAATGGTTATGGGAAAACTCTATAGGATTATGATTGTAGAGGGTATTAAAATTTAATTAATTAAACTAAATTAAAAATTCAAAAGTGCAAATAATGCCTTACTATTGTTATTGGTGAAGGGGCTATTCTGCAGCTCCAGAAGCTAGTAAGAAAGGTAAAATACTCATCACAACTCGGATGTTCTTACTGGTTCTTCTAAACCTTGTTGAGAAGGTAAAATTGTTGTATTTCTGAACAAAGTCTAAACAGGATTGGATTCAAACATGAATGAGAAAAACTCAAATTAATAGTAGCAGTAGTATAAATTAAAAAATATATAAATAAATAAGTATATAAAACATGTAAGAAAGAATACAGCATAATTCAAGTGTAGAAGCCACAGATCTAAAGTACATAAATTACTAGTATATTCTTCAAGTACTTCATTAAGGATGTAGGACATTATAAAGTATTTCATGGTTTTTCTCTAAACAAAATTGAAACACACTTACTGAATTTTAAGCTAAATGCATTTGTTTAACACAGTATAAATCACTGATAAAACTGCAAGCAATAACCAACAAGCATATTAAATCAATACTAAATTTATAGATTAAATTAAGATAATTCAATGGATAAGAAAACTCATTTGTGGATGTGAAATAACCCATACATAACATTATGGTGCAAGGATGGTTTTTCAGCAAGAATTAAATTCTACAATATTTTTATTTTTGAAGTAGGGATTATTCTGACATTCAAAACCTACTCCCCCAATTTAGTTAGCCATTCTTTTGCAAAAGGAGTAAAATATATTTTCCAGTAAAGCTTCTTGTGTTCATTAACACATTCAATCCTAATTCTTTATCATTTGAAAAGATACAGTACATAGTTTAATGAAATGTAATAAGAAAATTTCAGGTTGTAATAGAATTACAACTTTTAAAATTTGTTGAATTTTATTATGAATTATTTTCTATGACGGTATTGTTGCATTTTGCAATATTCCATCACATCTGAAAGAATGATAGGACCTGTTTGTTGCATATGCAGGATTTGGGGAAAGATTTATTTTAGCAATAAGGCTGGAATATCAATTCTCCTTAAATATAACGTTTAGGGTTAATTTGATATTCTTCTCCTATTGAAATCCCAGACTTGCATCTCTAATGACTATATTCAAATTTGTTATCCATTTATTCATATATTCCCAACATATCATTCTGTTTTGCAATCATACAGATATTTAGAATTACAATAGTTAATGTAATATTTTCAAATTCAGATAATCTCCTAGCATTTCTGTAGTTCTTTTGTTATTTAACTTTATTTATTTATTAAATTTGTTTTCCATTCATCTCATCACAAGGTAACTTATTTGGATTACTGAAACCAGTCCATACTGGGATCTAAGTTATTGATTAGCATGGATTGGGAAGAATTGTAAATACAATTAAAAAGTAACAAAGAAAGACAACACTTTATTGTCATTGTACATATATACACAGTATACACATTTTGTTGTATGTATATACTGCATACGTATATATGTACAATGATAATAAAGTATTTAATTTAATTTAAAGAAATAATTAGTACTATACAAATCATCAATAGCCATCCATTCATGTGTAATCCCATCCTATAACTACAATGTATTCCTGGTATAAAAATTGCATCTTTCAGATAATCAAAGAATTTAACTAAAAGATAGGAAGTTATGACTATCTTGTAGAGATATACTCCTTGAGGGAGAACATCTGAATAGTACCAACAGCCAAAAGTAACAACCATTTATTGAAAATGACTATCTGAAAAGATTCTGATAATCAGCAGTTTTAAATGTTGTCGTATTCTTGGGCATAATATAGATTGTCAGCTTTTTCGACATACTTATTTTTAAATTAAATTTAGTAATAAACCATAACTAAATAATGTAGTTTAACTAAACATGATTTCATTATTAAAGCAGGGTACAAATACTACTTGTTAGTTTCCTGCTGTCAATAATAGCAATTATGAAATCATAATGAAAATTCATAGAAACAGGATTACACTGAAATAACTGTAGTGGAATCTACCAACCATTTTGAACTGAGACCTTGCATTTTTTTTAAGGACAGTGGATGGATGTTCAGAAGTTATGGGGTAAAAGTGTCTTCTCCCATGTACTCCCATATATCCTGTCATGAAGTTCATAATGCCACTTCATGGGGAAGCTGATATGGCACATTTTAAAGAGTGTGTTTTTTACAAATGGCTTGTTTAATTCAGCTTTGCTTAAAACCTAAAAAGCTTCACTGTTATCATCTTTGTTTATTTGTATATTTAAAGCAATTAGGAGAGAGAGGGAGAGACAGAGAAAGCATATTCTAGTGCCATAGAGATGTAGATGAGATAATGGTCAAAAAGATAATACCCTGGGGAGAAATTGTCCCAATCTCTGAAACACAGCAGCTTTGGGGGGGGGGGGGTTCCCTTATTGCCGGCAGTAATTTTAAAAAATTGCAGCTCAGGTGAGATCTTTTCTAAGTAATTTTTCAGCTTGCAAGCTCCATGCCTGCATAGATGCTTCTGCCTTTATAGGAGCATCGCAACCTTAATTGAACTGTAGCTAAACTCTAATAGCAAGTCAAAAAGCAAGATAGTCAATTGGCCACATATGTTGCTATGGTCTTGCTTCAAGAGATTTCTATTCTCTCGTTTGAAGAGTGACATTTGTGGACTGGGTTGGTTTTTGCTCCATTAATTTCTCCCCTGCTTTGTTCTCCCTGGAGTATTTATTTATTTGCACCTTGTTATCCTCTATTGGATTTCCTACAACTCAGCATCAATGTTTGTTCTGCATTACTAAGCCACAAATCATCTGTGTGTTTCATCGTTCAATCCTCAGAGAAACAAGCAAGAGTCTTCACACTCATTGATGCATCATTACTGGCAAAGCAGAACAAAAGCATATTGGAATCAACTGCAACCATATCAGATCTCCCAGGAGTGTGTAGTATTAGGGATCAAGCTGAATTAACACAAATTGAATAAGAATGCCCTTTGTACTGTGTTAGACTTTGCATACACTACTGTCCTATTTCCCAAAGTAAACACATTCAAGAGACCAATATTCCAATATAAATAACAATCAGGAAACCATCTTATTTGCAATTCCCTAGTTTATAAACTGGATGATCTGATCTTTTCTCTGTCATACCATCAGTGCACTTCATAATGTAAATATTTCAATTCATACTTTTCCCATTATGACAAGCAAGCATAAACCAAGGGTGGAAAATCTCAGGTCTATGGGCAACCGTTTCAGTTTCTTTTCTGCTTATTTATATTGACTTGGCATTGTCTGTTGACACAGTGTTTCCAGAGGAGACCTTTAATTCTGGAATTGCCATCATTGCCTTTTTTTTCAATGGGGTATTTATATACCAATCTATCTCTTCAGTAGTATGTTCCTTTTTGGGGAATCTGAGGCTTCAGAAAAGAAATGAGGAATAGTATTAAAATATTATGGATTTTAAAAAACACACAAAAAAAAGAATTGTTGCCTCAGTGTCATGTTTTAAATCAAATCAAAGAATATTCACTGAGGACTAGGTCTCGCTATGTTAATAGGAACAATCTCCAGTGAACATGTATTAAGAGCTCAGCTCAGAAGTTGACTTGAGATGGGCTGGAAACAAATTGCTAACCAAGCTGTTATCTTAGATCCTTGTACAGCTCAGCCTTATAAAATAGTGGAAACAATCCTGGTTTTTTAAATCTTAGAATCCTAAAAATCAATGAAAACCCTTAAGGTAAACTGAATATAAAAAAACATATGAACATGTATCAAAGATGATTATATATGGAAGGCAATGTTGCTTCTCTATCGCTGCGTGTCCAGGAAATTAGTTTTGCCACTCAGCTGAAGACAGCCAGTGGGGTATAGTGATGAAGGCATCAGACTAGACACTGGGAGACCATGAGTTCTGCCATTGACATGAAGCTAGTTGGGTGGCCTTGGGCTTGTTTTTCTCAGGAGCAAGCCACTTCTGAAAATCTTGTCACGTTTTTCAAAAATAGTAACTATGAGAGGAATTATTTATTTATTTATTTACTTAATTTATATACCGCCCCCTCTCCCAAAGGGACTCGGGGCGGTGTACAGCCATTAAAAACATACAAGGTAATTAAA
>JAEANM010016432.1:0-13276 GCA_017656035.1 Myanophis thanlyinensis
ATAAATAAATAAAATAAATAAATAACTTTGAATGTTGAATTATAACAATTTTTAACTTTTATCTAAATTTTATATACAGTTTTTATGTTTTAATATTGTACTTGTACACTGCCTCGAGTCCTTCTGTGAGGAAGATGAGTGCTTTTAAAGTTTGATGAATAAATAAAAAATAAATAAATCTTCTTAGTGGTTGCCTCTACTGGATCTTGTACCAGGAAGCCTGTAGCCTCTTGGTGAGACAATTAAAATTTCTGATAAATGAGTCACTCTAAATTGCCAGTTATGTGGAATTACACTGGGGTTAAGATTGGTCTTTTATTTTAATAAGAGGAAAACCATCACTTAGAATATAAATCTGTGATGCTTTAGCTCAACACAGTAAATTAGATCAGCACTTTTCAATCTTTTTCAAATCTGGCACCTATTTTTAGTCCAAATATATTTTTCTCTGAAAAGAGCTCTTTTAAAAAAAGTGTCTATTTTTATCAATAACATAGACCAATTTCTCTGAGGAATGAAACTAGCAGTAATACCAGCTGTGTAGACAAAATATATATGTCTTTAATCCCAAGGTATTTGAAGTCTAAGTCCTTGCAAGAGAAAATTTGCTTCATAAATTTAAAATCAGTATATAAACATTAGTCAGACTCTATATATTTCCAAGAACTAAATAAATATTTCCATGTATAGTTAAGACAATAAAAAAATGAATAAAAACCATTACAAAATTTACATTACTTACAATCCATTTTCATAAATAATTAAAAAGTAAACTTGTCCAGTCACATTTCATTAAAAGCAAGAAATTCAAAGTAATATTCAAATACATATAAGACAGTCCGATTAAGGCAGTGTGGTTTTATAAATAATATCGTCCACAAAGGTTTTCATCAGTGTGAAAGTAGTATCACTTTAACAAGGGGAAGATTTAACAACAATATATTCTATATTGGGAATGATTTTGTATTTGCTTGGAGTCTGTTGTTGAGCCAATTGCTTACATTTTACTCCATTGCTGTCTTTATTGATAACTAATGTATAACCCCTTTGTTATCTACTTACTGACTGCACTGGATAGTCAGGAGTTCAAATTCTTCCTTTTTTTAATTCAAAATTTCTTCATTCTGTTCCATTCCTGTTGTCATTAGAAAGTTTTGGACTTTAAAGATCAAAAGGATAATTAAACTGTACTAGAGCAATTTATCTTTTTATTATATTGTTTAATTTATTTGCATTATATGGTTTACTACTGTCTTCTAATTTTGGGGGCTGGTGGCGGTTGTCTTTGATTATAAATTTATGAAGTAAGGAAAGGTAGTCCTTGGCTTACAACCACAATTGAGCCCAAAATTTCTGTTGCTAAGCAAGACGGTTGCTAAATGAGGTTTGCCCCATTATACAACTTTTCTTGCCACAGATGTTAAGTGAATCACTGCAGTTTATTAAGTTAGTAATACATTTGTTAAGTCAATCTGGCCTCCCCAGTATAGCCATACCGAACCAAATACTTGATGCCTTCAACTTATTCACGCAGCTCCAGAAGAATACCAAAATTGGATCTTCTGAATATAACTGTGATCTGGTCCTGACATATATGTATGTCTGGTACTTTGTTCCACTTACAGGGTAACCTTGCATGGTAATGATAAATAAGAAAAACAAAGGAATGTTGCAGGGGGTTGTTGATGGGCACTGTGCTTTAAGCAGAGGTTTTTGCTTATCTTAGGTGTTTAGAGATATATTTCTTAATTTTGTAATAAACATAAAACCCAAAATATAGTAGTATATAAAAAGTAATCCTGGCCTACTTCATGTATACTTGTTTATGCACTAAGTACTAGGACCAGACAGGACAGAACAAAGCAAGCAGAAGAAAAATAAAATGTTAAAGTGTAAGTCATTTAATTTTTGCTATTGACTTTGTTTCTAGGCAAAATCCTTGTCTGGTGACTAGAGCAGCATATCTTGATGTCCTTGTTCTGTTGAATAATTATGTGGGGAAGGCCAAAATTAAAGGTAAGGTTGAGGTAATGCATTACTTTCCTGCCAGTAAAAACAAAAACAACAATCTTTAAGACTGAACTGAGAATAAAGGAATAGATTTTATGATGCTTTGACTTGTCAGGCTTTAAAACACCAGCAGTCTCCTTCTAATGTGAAGAAAGGCAGTCTTAAGGTTTAATAGAGATAAAGCATTCCAAGGCTCAAATTATTGTAAAAATGGGAACAAAGAGGAGATATGCTCAAGTGGTTGTGTTAGAAAAATATTCACATTTTGCATATAATTACTCATTTCACTCATTTCACTCTTTATATAGATAATAGACCATCTATCAGCTAGAACATGTTATGATAGCAGGGAAAATTCAGCAATTGTTGATGGAGCTGAGGCTTCCTTGCACTTTGTATTGAGCTTCTATTGGTCTGTTTTCCAATGGCATTTCTTTAGCATATCATTTGGCTCTTAATGACTTGGTTCCTTCTTATCTATTTTTTTAAAAAGCATCTTTTTAAATAATATTTCTGGCTTTGTTATCACTGTTTATGTGATTAGTTCATTTTAAGCTATGTCCACAGTTGTCAGTTTTAGCTTCATTTCACAGTTCATGAATATATAAATAACATCACTAATAACTGGGATACTAGGTATATCTCACCGTTTTCTTTTTTCTGTGCTTCCACATTGGACCCCTGTTCTTGTTCATCAGGGAATAGATGACTATTATGGGAGTAGCCTTCTACAGAATATATGGTAGCTTGTGATCTCTGAAACAAACTCTTCTAGTTCAAAACAAAGAATCAGACAATTGAAAACAATCTTCTGAAGATTGTCTTTTGTCCAATATGCTTTGCATATTCACTATAAGATATCAGTGATCCTCCTAGTATATAACTAGCATAGAAAATACTTTTTAAGAAATAAAATTAGAAGTCTTTCTTGGTGGAACAGATATTCCCTATTATTTGAATTAGCTTAATCAGACAAAATGAAATACAGCATAACAGTTCTGTAGCTGATTAAACATGGACAATTTCTAATTAATTACAATGTTCATAGATAACCCACAAGCTATTACTTTTTCTAAAATATGATTCCCTTGCTTTTGTATCTTTCTATCATTAGCTGTTGCTGAATAGTTTGCTTTAAGTTCTACCATAGCAAATGTATTTTGCAATGTTAGCTCATTACTAAAAATATTTTGTAGCATGATTAAATTTAGGCCAGATTGGAATCTTGTGATTATAACTACACTGCAATTCCCAGTGGCAAGTATGCTGTCCATAAATAGTGTGCAGAGGTATTTGTGGAAAGGCACAGCCTATAACCCTTTTAGAAATAAATGCTGCTCAAGAAATCCAGAGATAATTATTATTATGCAAAACCTGAAGCAGTGTTATACTACTAAGACTATCTAGCCTAATAATGTATCCATTAACAGTTGGCAGTTTGCCCAGTTGAAGTGATGAAGGAGAACTCGCTCATATTTCTTTAAGATGTAGCTGTGGGTAGCTATGGAGATAGTTTGGGGAAGGATAGACTGCAGTTCCATCAAAATGGTCCCAGCCAATGTGATATCTCTAATTGGACATTACTTTAATTATATCAATGCAACAAGCATCATTTGTACATTTTTTCCTGTTAGTATAATGCCTAATTTATTTTAGAAAATTTTAGAAAAATACTTCAGTGTGTGTTATGAGAATCAGAGAAGGATTTTAAAATGTATTCCCTTCCCTTATTTATATAGCATCAAACATTGTCCAAAGGATGGTGGTGGTTAGGGGATAACCACTATCAAAATGCTAAGTTCAATGTGCTGTTCCTTCTCTGCCATCCTCTGAGTCTGTCTTTTTCACCAAATATCTCTTAAGTGGGGATAGTAGAATTCTTTTTTCACTGTAGAAAGCTATGAAGGTAATAGAAAAGATTGTATTTACTAAATTTCATCCCTCCCTCCAACAATAGTCATAATCTCTAGATCAAGGAAGATTGAATAAGCCAAAACTACATAATTGTGGAAATAGAGATGTGTAATATTTGCTATAATATTTAAGCTATGTCAAATCAAATCAAATTTTATTCATCACATGCACAGTCATACATGGTACGAAATGCAGTGAAATGTATTTTGATGAAAGAATGTGTGTGTGTGTATACATATACATACACATAATGAATACATATGTTGTTGTTGTTTTTTTTGTGTGTGTGTACACTTTCATTAAAATGCATAGCTTTTAATGTCATTTTCTGTCAAACATACTAAATATGTTTATCTTAACCACAAATACATTTTAGACCAGTGGCCCCCAACCTTTTGGACATCAGGGACTGGTTCCATAGAGAGAGTTTTTCCGTGGATCAGAGGGGATGTGATTTCATGTGCTACTTGCATTCCACGGATGGGGCTTCGCTTGTTTACTTGGCCTGGTTTCTGGCATGCCACGGACCAGTGCCAGTCTATGGACTAGGGGTTGGAGTCCCTATTTTAGGCCCTTTGGTTGAAAATGAGAATGAACAAAGAAACAATCAACAAAGTTCACAAGATACATGAGTCTGAGTTGTAGATAATTTTAATAATACATTTGTTATTATTTGCTGTAAAAGGAAGCCGTTGTACAGACAATTGAATTGACATACCTACAAAAAATAATTAAAACAGCTGGTGTATAAATCTTTAATTGTACTGTGTGACTTAAATAAATACTATAGTTAGTAGAATTAAATATGTAACTTCCTTTACTAAAATCTATTTAAAAGCTGCCTAAAAAGATTTAAAAAATATTGACATTGTAGAATAGTTTATATTATATGACCTGTGATTAAATTTAACAAAATTATGGAACACAGATCTACTGAAAAATATCCAGTTTTTTTAAACGATCTTTGAACAGAGGAGCAAAGCTAACCCATTCAAATGTTTCTCATGTCTAAAGTTTATTGTAAAGCTTTATTTTCTAAGCTCCATCTTAGAATCCTTTTCTGTATCCTATTTACAAAGAACTTTTCTACACAACTACATACTTCTGTTGTTTCTCAGAAAAACCTATCTAAATGTATAATACTGGTTTAGAACTTGAACAGGAACCAAATTCAGAAGTTTGGGCCTCTTTTCTTTCAAAGTTTAAAAGGAATTGCAAAGTGAATATAACTTAAGCTGAAATAATAGTATGGCAGGAAGTTGTTAAACCAATGCCTTTTTTCTGAGATCAAAATGCCCCCTTTCCCCAAAAAATTAAACCCTCACTAGAAGAGAAACAAATAGCCATATTTTCCCAAGTAGCGCTAATAAGAACAAGGATAGAGAAATAGTTTTTAGGAAGCTATGGATAACTGGTTGTCCCAAATAAATTTGGAGCTAGTGTCCTTTTAACCTCTGAGGAAAAATATGATAAAAGTTACTTACAGATCATATAGTTTGGCTTTTAGATAGCTTTGAAAAATAGGAAAGGAGGAAGACAAGATAGGAGGAGTTGTGGTAGACAGATGTCCCCATACATTCTTCATCTCAGCAGTTCTGAAGTATGAAAATTGTATATTTGTCTCATTAGCTGAAGTAGTACCTAAACTTTAATCTTTGCCATCTTTCAATGTCTGGAATTTCTTTGGCTTGGATCCTTTTTAAAGGAAATTGAATGTCTTGCAGCTCCTTCTTTAATGGGAGTTTCATGTTGTCTGATGTCATGCTTAAATCCCTCTAGCCTTTTGGCACCAAAGAAAAGATCTGGAAAAAGATATGGAGAATATTTTATTAAAGAGCCCACATACTCTTGGCCACTAAAAGAAAGGATGACAGTAGTATATATTTCAACTATTTATAACTATCGTTATTTCTGTGTGAAAATATAGCGAATACTGTGGCGCTACTTCTTCTGATTTATTGTATTTTGTCTCTAAGAGTAGTCAATAGTTCTATCAGGTTCAAAGTTTTCTGCCCATTTTAATAGTGCTTCAATGTTGTTGATACATTTTGCTTCTACTACTATCAAGGTGTTTTTATACTGCAAGCACTTTGGACATAATTGGCTTATTTAGGACTATATGCTATTCATTTTGTCAACTTGCATATTTAGGGCTGTGATAATTTCCAGTGTCAGCATTTGATTCTTAATTTATGCACAGTTGGAGGTTTAGGTATAAATGAACCAATAGTTACATCAGAAGTTTTAATATTCAGATTTTTTTAGTGATTTGTAATTGGAAATGGCCTCTTTAAGTCTTTAATCAAATCTTTATTTTTTCCTTGGTTTCCTATTACATTGTTCAGAAGGTCTCATAGTATAGTCTAGCAACCTCTAAGAGATTTGGGTTTAGGAACCAACATAAAATACTATTTTATATTAGCTATTATTATCTGGTATTATTGGGGCAGATTTATTCAGACAGGTAAGCAGATACTGTTTACTGGTTACCTAGTTTACTGGTTACCTAGAAAACAAGGACCCTTCATTTCAACCTTGAGTTACAAATATTCTCCTTTACTTGAGTGGGTGTGTGCGCACCAGAAATATTCTGTGGTGTGTGTGTGTGTGTGTGTGTGAAAGAGACAAGCGTTAACCTTCTCCCTTTTCCCCTATCTTGAGAAAGAACCATTTTCCAAGGTAGGACCCAGGTTCTTGGAAAGTAATTGGTGGAGCTCAAATCTCAGATTGAGAACATACCAGCATATATTAGTAAGCGTATATTACTGGATATTTTTGCTGGTTTCCATGTTGTGATATGCTTGCTAGAAATATTGTAATCCCATCAGAAGTGCAAAGATCAGGCAGCAGTGGATATGAAAAATAGTTCTTCTCCGTCGTGTTGGTAGCATATGCTCCAATGTCTGGGAATTTGGATTGGCTCACATAGGTCACGTGACTTCAGTCGAAAAAAGCTTCAGCCTGGACTGGAACCACTCCAGTGTTTTTTTCGACTGTCACAGCGATCTGACTTCCTCTGGAGCAACAAAATTCCTCACAATTGTCTTTCTCATTTCTTCTCTGCTGCAACTCTGCAAGTATATGACTAAAACCTTCTTTGCTTAACTGAGCACATCAAACGCTCCGGAGCTTCGAGGAGGTGCGGAGAGGCTTCTCAGCCTTCCCTCCCCCCCCCTCTTTCTGCACAGCCGAAGAAGCTGTTTTTTCTTTAAAACGGCTTAGTTTCCTTCTGTGGCTTTTTACTGCTAGTTTGGGGCTGTTGTTCTTTTTGGGGTGAGTGGGTCTTCCGTTCCCGTTTTTTTTCCCCGCTCCGTTGAGCTCCCGTCAGCTTCCAGACACTTTGCTGTCTTGCTGTTTAAAAATAAAAAAATGACCGTTTGAAGTTTCTGCTCCACATCGGCTGGATTTACTTCAGACCGATCGTGTAGAGTCGTTACTGTTCCTTTCTTTTTACTTATTTCTCGTTGCTCCACATCGACTGGGCTTGTCCAGACCGATCGATGTAGAGCGTTTCAACAGAGAAGCTTCCAGTTTGAATTTTTTGTGCTCATTATTGCCTCAGCGTTCTCCACATCGCCATTTTAGCCTTCTTCTCCGCTCGAAAAGAGCGCAAAAACTCGCGCCCGCCATTTTGGAGCCTTTTTTTTTGTTTGCTTTTTTTCTGCTTTCTGGTTTAATTGCCTTTTCCCTTTGTTGGCTGAGCCTCCCTGTAGTTGTTACCACATCTATCCAACTAGGATTGTTCCTGTTTTTTCCCTAGTTTGTTTTAAAAAAAGAAAGAAATAAATAATAAATAGAATACAAAAAGAAAGTAATTTTGTTCAGAGGGAATTAATTCGTGTTGCCCTCTGTACTTTGTTAGCTAGGTTTCCTTCATTAACTTAGCCTATATTATAGCACCATCTACTGGTCATATTATTAATAGGCCTCATCTCTCACTCAGTTCATTATAGCCTTTGATTTTTAGTAACCAGAGGCTCTTAACAACTCAAGCCTCCTTATTAATTGGCATTATGGCTTCCTCTGTCAATCCACTGCAAACAACTGCTGCAGAGGCCAATCCTCAATCTGTCTCTGAAAATCTCTCAGCAGAGGCTCCAAAAAAGGCAAAGTTTAAATCAGCCTCGCGGGGTTCCAAGGCTGCGGAGAAAGCGGCTTCACGCCATCATAAGGCCCTAGAAAAGCAGGTGCAGCGCACACAACTTAGCGCCCTACCGCCAGCAGACCCCTTGGCCACACCCACTCTGGCTTTTGGTCAATTACTAGTCCAGCTCTCCCCTGAGCCGGACAATCTGGAGGCTGTCTCTTCACTTGGTCACCCACCTCCTGTCCTTGAGGCACAAATTTCTCCTCCTGGCCCTACTGCTGGCCCTTCCGGCAGAAGTTCCAATCCTAGGGAGGAACTAGTTTCTGTGGTCAATGACCTCAAGACCTCCCTAATTTCCGCAATCACTCAGGGCTGGCCTCACTCCAACAAGCACAGCCCCACACCTCAAGCAGCAGACGCGCTTCAAGGGCTATCACATCACCTGCAGCTTCGCTGGATCCAGATTCCTGTCCTCCCATCTCGCACGCATCTTCTCAGCACCCCTCTGATTCAGAAGCAGAGGAGGGAGAACTGGTCGAGGGGACCTTGTCAGATGATGAGGCGCCCTTGCCTGATATTCAGGCCACTCCAGGGCTGTTTCCACCCTCCTTGTTTCGGTCCCTGCTGCACAAAGCTAAGGTCACCGCGAAACTGGAGGAATCTCCTCCTGCAGCCCAGGGGGTGCAGGAACAAACTGGGGCTTCAAACCCTCTTTTTACAACCCCACCTACCCATACAGAGGAGGTACCTACCCCTCAGGTAGTAATTGACCTGATGCAAAAACAGTGGCTAAAGCCCGCCACGCATGTGGCGCTGACCGTTAATGACAAGAAATTTTACCTGCCAAGCAAAGCCTTAGTTGATCTTCTACAACTTCCGTTGGTAGAGGACCCAGTGGCATCCCTTCTATACTCAAACCCCTGTGTCTGGAGATCCTGTGGACCTGCTCAAGCCAGAGGATAAAAAATTAGAGACCATGCTTAAATATAGTCATCAATCTACAGCTTGGGCCGTTAAGGCGATTTCAGCCGCTACCTTTTTCAATCAAACCACCTTGATGTGGTTGCAGCAATTGCAGGAACGCTTGTCATCTATTGATGTGCGTCTCCATCACGACATCAGCAAGGTTATCCTCGCCACGCAATTTTCGGCAGATGCTACGCTTGATGCCATCCGTTATTCGGCCAGGGCGATGGGCGCCTCATCCACCTCCAGGCGCTTATTGTGGCTCAGAAATTGGCAGGCGGATTCGAAATCTAAGTGGCAGCTGGCTTCGGGGCCCCTTGCAGTCAGATAAGCTCTTCGGAGCCGCCCTCGAACCTCTTCTGATCGAAACGAAAGATAAACGGAAGATATTACCTTCTCATGCCAAGAGGGCCAGCCGTCGATTTACCCCCTACCTGAAACCGCAGACCTTCCGGCCTCCTCTTACCTCCTCACCGGCCATTGCTTCTACCTCCTCCCAATCTTACCCATACCAGCCACGCTCCTTCCCCAGGAAGCCTGACAGGCAGGACTACAGGGACAGGTACCGCTGGTTCCCCCATCCCAGGGACCCCTTTTGAGGGGCTAGTGGTCACCCCGCTAGAAGGCCCTGATAGTGAGTCAGGGGACACCCCCGTTGGCAGCCGCCTTCAACAATTTGTCAACCAGTGGGAGGAGACAGTCTCAGACAGGTGGGTCCTTAATATAATTAGACACGTTTACGTCTTGAATTTACCTCTATTCCCCCCAGACTCCTTTTTAACTTGCTCTATTTTGTCTGATCCTACCATGCAGTCTTCTATGCGGGAGGCAATTTCTCACCTTCGCGCCATTAGGGCAATAGAGCCTGTCCCTTCCTCCCAGAGGGGTTCTGGCTTCTATTCCAGACTGTTCCTGGTCCCTAAATGTTTGGGGGAATGGAGGGCAATTCTAGATCTAAAGCGTCTTAATGAGTATATTGCTTACAAACGTTTCAAGATGCATTCGCTCCAAACTATTTTGGACCTGGTCAGGAAGGGCAACTTCCTGGCTTCAATTGACCTGTCTGACGCTTATCTCCACATTCCGGTTATCCCGGAACACAGACGTTACCTAAGATTTGTGTATCTTGACCAACATTATCAGTATGTGGCTCTGCCTTTCGGTCTGTCTTCTGCCCCCAGAACCTTCACTAAGATTCTTACTGCGTTATTAGCCCACCTCCGTTCCATTCCAATTAGAATCCAAAGTTATCTGGATGATATCCTCATCCAGGCGACATCTCCCGACCAAGCCACAATGGATATCAATACCACCATTCAGGTTTTGGTCTCTCGTGGCTTTATCATAAATTATCCCAAAAGCCAATTAGTGCCTACTACTAGGCTTTTGCACCTGGGAGCTATCATAGACACCTCCTTGTGTAGGGTGTTTCTTTCAGAAGACAGACGAACTGGCATTTTGGAGTTGGTCGCTCAGGTACAGCAACGTCACTCGGTATCCATCGCAACCCTGTCTAGTCTTTTAGGGAAATTTATTTCTGCTATTTCCAGATTACATTCTTGCCCGCTGCAATGGTTTTTACTACCAGTGCAGCAACAGGGTCGCAGCAATTCCCTGACCCAAGTAATCCTTCCCCAGGATGTTTTAGATTCTTTGACCTGGTGGAAAACACTGGCCATAGTACAAGGCACTCCCCTTAGAGTCCGTCCAGATTTCACAATTACTACGGATGCTAGCCTGATAGGTTGGGGTGCTCATATGGATGGGCAAATTGTACAGGGTGCTTGGTCACCCTCAGAACAGAAAAAAACCATCAACCTCTTAGAGCTTAGGGCAGTTAGGTTGGCTCTTCTTCACTTTGAGCACATTATCCGATCTAAGTCAGTTCTGATTCTCACTGACAATGTAGCAGCAAAGGCGCACATTAACAAGCAAGGGGGCACCAGATCCTGGACACTCATGGCAGAATCATGGGAACTGTGCCATTGGGCCGAGTCATGCTCGGTCTCGATTCAGGCCCTCCATATTTCCGGCTTCCAGAATACCCAAGCGGACTGGCTGAGCCGCACTGCCATAGATCAGGCGGAATGGCAACTTAACCCAGAACTTTTTCAGCAAATTATCTCTAGATTCAGTCAACCTTCAGTGGACCTTTTCGCCTCACATACCAACGCACAGCTTCCAAGATTCCACACCAGATACTTCCATTCATTGGCAGAGGCCACTGATTCACTACGTGTTCCCTGGCCATTGGGTGTACTTTATGCCTTCCCTCCTCTTCCTCTTATCCCTGCAGTAATATGCAAGATCTTGGAGGAGGAAGCAGAGGTAATTCTGATAGCACCACACTGGCCCAGGTGCCCTTGGTTTTCCGAACTGATAGCTCTTTCAGTTCAGCGCCATTGGCGGCTCCCTCCACAGCATCTCTCGCTCCATCAGGGGCACATTCTACATCTGGACCCATCCTGGTTCCATCTAACCGCTTGGAGTTTGAGCAGCAAGCACTGTTAGTGAACAACATTCCTGAGGCAGTTATCATTACTATCCAGGTGTCCAGAAGACCTTTTACCAACAGAATTTATCAAGCAACGTGGGCGGCTTTCCTTCGTTGGTGTGCGCCAAGGCGTATCATCCCTATGGAGGCTACGATTCCTGACGTTCTACTCTTCCTTCAACATGGTTTGGAAAAAGGGCTTTCCCCTAATACTCTCTGCCACCAAGTAGCGGCTCTAGCCACAGTCCTTCTTGTAGGGCACCGCTGCTCTCTAACCCAACAACCTTTGATTAAGAGTTTTTTAAAAGGGGCAGTTAATCTCTGTCCCCCAGTTATACACAGATTCCCCACTTGGGATCTTCCCAGGGTCCTGAAGGCTCTTAACCAATTGTACTTTGGAACCTTTGCGAACATCTGCTCTGCATTCTCTCTCTCTAAAGGTAGCTTTCCTGGTGGCAATTACGTCTGCCCACAGAATTTCCGAGCTAGCAGCCCTATCTGTTTGGCAGGATCTCTGCATTTTTCATTCTGACAGGGTAATTCTCAGGTTAGACCCAGGCTTTGTACCTAAAGTCAACACTGTCTTTCACAGGTCCCTAATTTTTGCCCTAACCCTGTACACCCTAGGGAGTGAGAATGGCATGCTCTCGGTGTTCGCAGAGCGCTACACATCTATATAAAGCGTACATCTTACTTCAGAAGGACAGAAGCCCTCTTTGTTAGATTTACCCCTACTTCGATGGGTTCCAGAGCAACTTCATCAGTGATAGGTAGATGGCTTAGATCTTGTATTGCTAGGGCCTATGAGAACCAGAATCTGCCATTCCTAGTAGGATCACTGCACACTCCACTAGGAGTGCAGCTACTTCTGCAGCTTGGAATACTCAGTCTTCTATAGAGGACATATGTAGGGCAGCCACTTGGTCGTCTCTTTGTCCATTTATTAGACATTACAAATTGGACGTTTTCTCCTCCATAGCTGCTTTCGGCAGAAGGGTTCTGCAACAGATCCATTTAGCGCCTGATACTTAGAGGACCTGAATCATTGATCTCCCCACCCTGGGACAGTAAGCTTTGGTAGGTCCCAGACATTGGAGCATATGCTTCCAACACGATGGAGAAAGGACGTTGGTCTTACCTGATACGGTCCTTCTCATCGTGGGAAGCATATGCTCCAATTCCCTCCCATAGAATTATGCTTCCTCTCTTAGGCAGGCAGGGCCTAGTTCTTCTTGTTACAGGTGCTCCAGACGTCGATCTTTTGCTTCGCCGATAAAAACACTGGAGTGGTTCCAGTCCAGGCTGAAGCTTTTATAGTTTTTTTGACTGAAGTCACGTGACCTGTGTGAGCCAATCCAAATTCCCAGATATTGGAGAATATGCTTCCCACGATGAGAAGGACCGTATCAGGTAAGACCAACGTCCTATCTGCCTAGAGTCAACTTATACTAATGCCTTGATGGTTTTTAATTTAAAAATTTATCTGTTTTGTTGAGGGAGAAAAGATAATAAATAAAAAACATGGTCTCAGATCAAAGTATTTTTTCCCAGAAATGTTTCATTTACCACAACTAAAAATAACTAGGAACAAATATCTTTGTTTAGTATCAAAACTTCTTCCAAGTACTTTACAATACTAAATTAAGAATAATAGTTCTTAATTTTTGATAACAAAGATGGCTTTCATTCTTATGAAAGAGTTAGGAGTGGGAGGCACCGTGTTACGGTGGTTCTCCTCCTTCCTCTCCGACCGTTCGCAGTCTGTGTTGGCAGGAGGACAGAGGTCGACTTCGAGGCCCCTAGTA
>JAEANM010016433.1:0-13276 GCA_017656035.1 Myanophis thanlyinensis
TTCTTTCCCCTACCGTCCCCCCCCCTCTCTTTCTTTCTTTCCACACCACACCCTAATCTGGAATTGCCATCTGGTTTGTACCACAACTTTCATCAAAATATATTCATGCATTAATTAGATTATGCTCTAAATACCTACCACAACTAGGAATGCATAACTTTTCAACTCTTAAATGCTCTTAAGCATCTTGATGTGAGTATATGAATAAAAGAGGGCAAAGCCATCAGCAAAAAGAGAACATGGAGACCATCAATACATGGAGACATTCCTAAGATTCAGCTTGACTTCACATTTTTAAGAAATACTCCCATTCTCACTTTGCCCACACCCTTAACTCCTTCATAGCATATCAAGTTTGGTCTCCAGCTGATTAACAGCAGCAGCCAGGATGAAGTAGTGCTTAAGATGCTAGATAGGGTTGTGAAAATCTGAGTCCAAGTCCACTCTCAGCCATGGAAAGTCACAGTGTGATTTTGGGCTACTCCTAGTCCAATGTGCCTCATAGGGTTCTCCAGGAAAAAATAGGAGAAGGAAGGACTGTGTGTGCTGTCTTCAGCTCCAGAAATATAGTTGGGATTTAAATCTAGCCCATATTTAAACTAGACAGCATGATGACAGATATAGGAAACAGTAACAAATGAATAAATAATTATATTGTGCCATCTTTCCATCCATCCATCCTAGTTCACAAGGTTTCTCTGAGGGGGAAATTGGAGAGGGTGTGTTATAAATGCAAGATTGAACTCATAGAGGAATGACATAACTATAAATTTAATGACAAAGTAAAAAAAAATGTTAAATGAAATAGTACGAAAAAATCAAAACAAGAAAAACAGCAGCTTTACAGATCGTCCTCAACTTAACAACTTCATCTAGTGACTGTTCAAAAAGGTGACTTATGACTGGTCTTCATATAACTGTTATAGCATTCCTACGGTCAGTTCAGAAGCTTGGCTACTGGCATGTACAGTAGTCCTCAAATTCTGAGTACAATTGAGCCCAAAAGTTAAGTTGCTAAGTGAGAAATGTGTTAACTGAGTTTTGTCCCATTTTATGACTTTTCTCACACATTTGTTAAGTGAATCACTACAGTTTTTAAATTAGTAGCCTGGTTGTTAAATGAATTCAGTATATCTACTGAGTTTGCTTGTCAGAAGGTCGCAAAAGGGGATCACATGACTCTGGTACATTGCAACCATCATAAATGTGAGTTGGTTGTCAAGCATCCAAATGTAAATCACATGACCAAGGGGATGCTGCAATGGTCATAAGTGTGAAAAATGGTTGCAAGTCACTTTTTCCACGGCTGTTCTAACTTTGAATGATCACTAAATGAACAGTTGTAAGTCGAGGACTCTTTATGAAAGTTGCACTGTTCTAAGGTAATATGATTGCTTTTTGTGACCTTCTGACAAGTGAAGGCAAGGGGGAAGTCAGATTCACTTAACAACTGTAGCAAGAAAGGTTGTAAAATGGAGCAAAACTCGCTTAACAACTTGCTTAGCAAAGGAAATTTTGGGCTCAATGGTGGTTGCAAACTGGTTTTGGGAAGAATTAGAAGCTGCCTGTTCTTAAAAGCCCTGTATTAAAAATTGCACTTGCCTTGTACTAGCCCATCCCCTAGTAGCACAAGTGAAATGAGGCTCAAGTTATTTGTGTAACAGTCCAAGCATCGTCTGTCAACTCACGTTACTCCACCAGCATTGTTGTGAGGAGAAAAGAATGGAGAATTTCATCTTGCCTGTGCTGCACTCTATGATGACAGAGTAAATTTGATGATGTGGGGATTTGAAACTGTGGGTTGCAGGAGAGTCTCAGGAGGGGGATATGCAGTAGTGGGATTCAAATGCTATTTTTTTTTATAATATTCAAATAATTTAACAACCGGTTTGCCCAGGGTTGGATTGATTGTCATAGGAGGCGTGACCCATCCCCGTCCTCCAGTTCTGCTGCACATGTGGGACAAGCTTCCCACAATGGCCAACCTGACCCTGGGCAAACCGATTGTTAAATTAACCCCCCTACACACACACACACACACTATCAAAGTTGATCCTGGGTACTGTACTGCACTGCACTGCAGTGGGGAAATGGGCAATGGAGAGGCTGGCACCAGGGAAGGAGGAGAAGCACGGAGAAGAGGAAAATCAGCCTTCTCCTTCCCTCACACCAGCCGCTCCGTTGCTCTTTTCTCCATTGCAGTGCAGCGTAGCACAGTGCCCAGGATCCACTTTGATAACAGGGGGTGAGTAATTTAACAACCGGGTTGCTCGAACTGGTGCGAACTGGCTGAATCCTACCACTGGGGATGTGTGAAACTTAGAGATGAGGGTACCAACCACCATTTTGAAACCTGATGAGGCTCACACAGGTGAAGTTTACCAATGTTCACCCTAGCTTTGTTTTTTCCCTTTGCTTGTGGAAAGCTTGAGAATGTGATATGGAGATTAACATTTTGATGACTACAAGCAAGTGGTATATTTATTTCTTGCCCAGCCCATCCAATCATTATTTTCATCCATGATGGTGGAATCATACAAATTCCTTCATCTTTTCAGAGGGAAGATTTGAGAATTGTGGGCTTGTAATATTTCCTTTGGAGGCCTGTGTCTCCTGCTTTCTAATCATAAGCTGCAGTGGTGAGTGCAGATAGCATTCTGGTCGCAATATAAGAGAAATTAAGAGGGAAAGATCAGCATGTACAAACTTTAGGCAACCAATTATCCAACTAACTAAAGAGCCATGGAGGCACAGTGGCTACAATGCAGTATTGCAGGCTAATTTTGCCGACTGCCAGCAGTTTCATTCTCACGGCTCAAGGTTGACCAGCTTTCCCTCCTTCCAAAGTCAGTAAAATGAGGACCCAAATTGTTGGGGGCAATATACTGACTCTGTAAACCGCTAACAGAAGGCTGCAAAGCATTGTGAAGGGTAAGTGTTGTTGCTAATTAAGGAAGAAAAGAGAAATAATTAATGAGGGCAGGTATACGAAGGTTCCTCAGATGACAGAATACAATGTTCATGTGCAACTACTATAGAACACAGACTAATAGCAAGGAAAAAGAAGCAAAAAGGAAGAAAGAATGGCAAGTCTCTTCTGAGTACATAGCTTTCCTTTTCTGTAGCTTTAAATTCACCTGGAAAGTGGGTATGCCTCTTCTTTTCTCTTTATTTTGTGTTAACAAAAGGGGGAAACTCATTATGAGCTGCAGAAGCATTAAAGACATTGAGAACAGGCAGAGGGATGGATATAATGTTCTTGCTGGATAATTTTTACAATACTCTGCATAATCATCATAACCATTAAACCAAACTTTAGTTTTCTGAAAAGCTTTGCAAGGATGGATTCAGATACCCTTACAACAACTCTGCTGCGTTAATTGTAATTATTGTAGGTAGTAGAAGTGGGGAGGCAGATTGACAAATGCTCACTGTCCTGCAGGCTGGGATTTGGGGAGTTGTAATTTAACCCAATGGGTGCTGTAATCTGCTTGTTCTGCTACATTCTGGACAGCTGTAGTTTCCAAATGGTTTTCAAGGATAGCCTCATATAAAGCATATTACAGTAGCCCATCCATGAGGCAATTAAGTCATAAGTCACCATAAGAAGAGCCGGTTGGTCATTCAAAGGATGTTACAGATGTGTACATGGTGAACTTGTGCAAAGGCCTTCCCAGCTACAGTTGGCAGGTAGGAGTTATAAGTCTGGAAGGTTCCTCAGATGACAAGCCTGGCCCAAATGAGAAAGTGCATCCCATTCCAGGCAAAGATGGAAGATCCCCAGCATCACAGGGCCCAAACACCCACAACTATTCAGTGATGCCGGGGCTCAATCTCAGCTTGTTCTTCTTCATCCAAGACTTCCTAGCCTCCAGGCACTGAGACATGACTTCAACAGCATTGCTTAGCTGACCCAGGGTTGAGATATAAAATTAAGAATGTAACATCATTTGTAGTGCTCTATCAAAACCCTTATTGAATCAATATTTTTCTTTTTTACAATAATGCTCTTCTTAGGGTTGCCTCATGGATGGACTATTGAAATATGCTCCGTATGGCACTCCTGAAAACCACATGAAAGATATAGCTGGTCCAGAATGCACACAGGACAAACAGTAATAAGCAGGATACCCCACGCCTTTGTGACATCCATACATCATAAGCTGCAGTAAGCTACTTGTTACCTTCTAAGTGCAATTCAAGGTGCTGGTTATCCCTGGCTTAGGGCCTAGTTATTTGAGGGGCTATTTTTGTCTCCTGTGGGTTTTGCCCATCTGGTACGATTTGATAGAGGTGAGGTGTTTTGGATCCCCTAGCTTAAACAAATTCATCAGAAAGGAGGCCTACTCTATTGTGGTACCTGCCCTCTGGAACAATGTCCACCTGGAGATTCAATGAACAATGTCCCCCTGGCTTTTTAAAAGGACACTAAAACCACAGCTCTTCTCCCAAGGTGGGTTAGTGTAGTTGTCTGTTTATATCTCTACTGAAAGGGAGTGGGATTTGATTACTGTTTTCTCTAGGTGATACAAACTATCTGGTTTTAAATTTTACTACTTTGATATATGTCAAGCCACCTAGAAATTTGATGAGTGAGTGAGCTCATTGGCCATCACCCATCCGTATGTTAAATACAACTGGGATAGTCAGGAACTTCCACTCGCTGAATGCTAACATCATTGTCCATCGCTTTGTGGATTCCTAATGGTTCCACTCCTTGAAGATTAATGTGAGTGGATCTTTGGACCTGCTTGTGGTCCCCTTTGCACAGGTAACTTCAAGGTCTTTTAATTCGTGCTTATTTATGCTTAATTTGGGAGTTGGGTTTTTCAACTGGTGCTTTCTAAGACAAAGCCAAGCTGTCTTTTGCCATCCCTTCAGGTAGAGGTCCGTCCTCTCTTATGTAGGTCCACAGGGTGATGTCAAGGTTCCCACTGACAAACCCAACCAAGCCAGCAAAGTCAAGACAGTCCGATCTCTTTAAACAAAATTTTATTGAGCGCATCCTTTTGGCACACATCAAAGCAAAACCAACTCTACCTACTTCCCCCAGTTTTCACATAAGTAAAGAATAGATTCTTCCCTTCCCTCGTTAGCACAGGTCACATTGTCCAATTAGGTGTTCTGGTGTCACTATGGTAACTCCGCCAAGCCTTTGCCAAACATCTGTTGAGATGACCTTGGTTCCCATGAGATGATTTCTTCTTGTCATCTGGGGCAAGCATTCCAATCCTTTTCCTCACCTCTACTTTGTGGCAGCTGAGAAATGAGACAATGGGCAGGTTTCAAAATTGACAGGTGGTGGACAATCATGTTAACCTTCAAGGAGCGGAACTATGATGGGTTCCTGTCTATTCCAGTTGTATTTAAGGTACGGCCAGGTGTGTTTTATCAAGTTTTCACTTTCTTCCCAGACAGTTGGGAGTTCATTCAGGTACATCATTTGCTTTGCTAGATCCAGGTGTCTTTGGGAGGAGGGAAAAACGAGAGCTTTGACTTCCCCCATTTAATTTTCTGCTCAGAGGATCTTCTAAAAATTTAAATTATGTCAAATCAAATCAGTTAGCCTTATTTAGTTGAAATTCTTGATGCTTGCAGGCCCACTGCCTCTTTATAGGAGAAGCTTCTGAGTCCAATGATTTTATGGCAAAGTTACTGGAATGGTTTCATGGTAGGAAATCATGGTAGGAAATACATTTTTTTCAGTTTAGCTTGCAATATCTGATAATCTGATAAAATAGTATAAAACACTGGCATTTTTTTTTCTAGAGCTTTGTGACAAGGTTTGTTTCTTCTACCAGCCCCTCCCTAAAATTTGGCATGTCTTACTGGATTTGGTTTACTTTCAAAGTCTTCAGATATTTTAAAAATGAACTTTCATACAGCCTAAACACATGCAGACACCTTATAAAAGTGTTTTTAGTTTTTATCAATTCTTTTAGTTTCCCTTGAAAGTTTGAAGTTGCTCTGCATAAATATCTTAATTTCCTTCAAACTGACGTTTGGATGAAAACTGTGTTTACAGCCTTTCTTATTTTATGCATGCTTAACCTAATAAAACATGCTGGTAAAGAATATTTAAATATTGTGGAGATGGGTGCAAGGAAACAGTTTACTTTGTTGTTGAGAGATCCAGGAGGGCTAGGACAGATGCATCACACATCACCACAATTGTGACCAATGTTGTCTCACTCAGTGTTGTAGACTGGTTTAACCTCTATCTGGAAATGGTCCAGATAATCCCCTTCCTCAGAGGGGCTCTCTGAAGATGAGCACACCTACCAGCCTCTCAACAATCTTCTCTAAAAATAACAAACATTTGAAACTGGACTAAAGTTGTCTAGCACTGTTGGGTCCAAAAATAGCCTCTTGAGAAGAGAACATTCCGCTGCTTTCTTCAAGGCAGGTGGCACCACCACCTCCCAATGAGGCATTAATCACTGCTTGGAATCAACCACCTCCATAATTTATTAATCATAATTTATACTATGTTATAATCTTAAAGGGAACATTTATAAAATGATGTACCATTGGTATATGATATATGACACCAGAAAAATTAACTAGAACATGTAAAGGTACTTCAAATCTACGTTGGAAATGTGAAGATCAAGAAGGGACATTTTATCATGCTTGGTAGACCTCTCCAAAAAAGCACTTTTTCGGTTCAAATGCATGATTGATTCAGCAATGAGGACTCTGTCCACTTCCTTGTGAGTATACTGGTATTGCCAGTATATTCATCTCCTGCTTGCTCTGCATCTCCCCCACCCTCCCCAAGTTTGCAAAATACCAAAATACATACAGGCCTTCACTTAGACTGTTGTAAGAATTTGAGAAGAGAGATTAACTTTTGTTGAGGATAGGGAGAATAAAAAAGTAGGAGAATGGAATGAAACAGTTGAAAACGGTCTCATAAGCATCCATTCCTAACCACAATGACACCAAAATGACAGGATATAAGCTACACACATGCAATATTGTGTGGTAACATTGCCTACAAAGATGTCAGAAGAAGTGTTCATATTGCAGTGGTGCAATATGGTGCATTACACATTCCCCTCCGGTCATTGCTCGAGTTGATGGCTACAGCATAGTTGGGTTGCTGAAACCCTAAAGTTACACTATTGGCCACACTACATAAACTTGCAAAGTGGCATCCGAGGCCATCTAATTTATGGAAGATAAGAGAAATACTGTAAAGATATACAAAGAATAACTGATAAAACAGAGACAATTCCCAATATTGTCAAGCGCTTTTTTCAAACAGATAGCTTGCTAAAGATGCTTATTATCTGGCCACACTGTATATCAAAGCCATGATAATCAGAATGCTGAATGCATGACAAGGAAGGAAGGAAACAATTTTCTATCATGACTAATAGCACAATTCTCTTGGTGACATTTTGTGATTCCTACTACCACCCAGCACAAACTGCACATTTCCTAGTTGCTCCATAATTGATTAGCCCTACTTTTATAAGGCTAGCAATTTCCCATTACTTCATTATCAAAATTAATATTTCATTCATCTTAATTGACTTAGAACACCACCACCATCATTAGATATCAGAAGCTTGGGTTAAATTCTAAGCTTGGGACTCAGCCCCCAGTTGAAATTTCTGCTGATGGATTGGATCTAGACAACTTTGCAAAAGAGCTGGCCAAGATGGCTTTGGTGGATCACTTTTCTGCATTGTTCACCTCTGTTTTTTTACAGCTTTTGGTCCTGTTCCATTATGTTTTCTCTTACTGGCCTGCTTTTTTATCCTAAAGCAGACCACTGGCTGATCTAACTCAGTACAGGTAGTCCTCACCCTACGACCACAATTGAGCCCCAGATTTATGCTGCTAAGTGAGAAATTTGTTAAGTGAGTTTTGCCCCATTTGATGACTTTTCTCGCCAATGTCAGGGTTCTCTGCAACAGTTAAAACTACAAGGAATATTCCTCAAAGCTTAATTTTATTGAAGACATCATAGTGGCACATCTGGAGAAAACCCAAATCTGAATTCCTGCGTTTCTCCCACACAAAATAAAACCAAAGTTTCTTCCTCCAAGTTGTCACATGCTATAGTCTGGTCCAATCCATCCTTGATTTTTCGACTAGGTCATTCATTGTGCCACACACACACACACCCATACAGGGGCTGGCTGAATATCCTTGGTTCCCACGAGAAAGAATGTTATTTTGATATCACCCCAAGCAACTATCCATTTCCCTCCCCCTGATGTACCTAATGTGGCATACCCAAAAAGGAAATGAAAGCGAAAAGAAATAGAAAGTGCCAAGATAGAATAAGAAAAAAAATATCCAAATAAACTCTTGGGGTTGACAACCGGATTTGTTGAGTGAATTACTGCAGTTCTTAAATTAGTCATACATGGTTGTTAAGTGAATCGGGCTCCTCCATTGACTTGGCTTGTCAGAAGGTTGCAAAAGAGGATCGCATGACTCTGGGACACTGCATTATTTTGGGGTTTTTAAATTGGTTTTAAATTTTAAATTTTTCATATTTTTTTCATATTTTAATTATCCACTCAGTTTAATTCTTTTAATTGGTTTTAATTGTTATTTATTCATTGTTTTCTTTTAAATGGTTGTACACCGCCCCGAGTCCCTTCTCGGGAGGGGGCGGTTTATAAATCCAAATAAATAAATAAATAAACAAATAAACACACAAACATGAGTCAGTTGTCAAGCATCCGAATGTAAATCACCTGACCATGGGGATGCTGCAATGGTCATAAGTGTGAAAAATGGTCATGTCACTTTTTTCAGTGCCGTTGTTAACTTCGAACAGTCACTAAATGAACTGTCGTAAGTCGAGGACTACTTGTATTCTTTGTGCTAGAGTTTTCAAAGATTTTAGCTTTACCTAGTCATACTTTAGACTGAATCTGGGACTTTATACTTGCAAGGGCAAGAGCTATGAACCCTTCTTGGGGTCTAATGCCAAAGCTGCACAGCCATCTAGAGGAAGCTAGGTCAAATGGAAAGTGCCAATTCTTGCATTTGCTCCTAGAGTTGCATACTTGCTCAGAGCAAGCCAGCTGGAAGGTCAAGTCAGATTCTTCAGTGTTGACAAGGGAGCCCCTTGTAGAGGTAGGCCTTGGCAGATGCCCAAAGAAACCAGCTCCTGAAGTTGATCCTGAAGAGGATGTTAATAATGATCTGCTTCACAGTGCAATTTTATAAGACAATCTGCTGCCCTGTGCTAACAACCTTTGAGTTCTTCTCAGTCCTTGATCTATTTATAGACAAGAGACTAACATGAGTCGAAAAGACCAACAACTGCTGAAATGATCAAGGCTTCATTTAAAACACACCAGATTTATTATCTCTTGTGGGGGGGGGGGGGGCAGGGAAGTAGATGAACTGGGTTCTTAGAGCTAATGGTATTGGTTTTTATGTTAATATTTATACACCACTCGGTTGGAGTCAGGGTTTCAACCGAAATAAATAATAATAAAACTGCCCATGTTCCTGAATTAATCCCATATCTGGGTTCACACAATAAATTGAGCTACAAACTTCAAAAGAAGCTGGGTTCATATGAACACGCTAAGCCACGTACACACCACAAACAAGATTAAAACTAGTCAAGCTTAGCATATGTGATGGCTAGGATTTCAAGAGACAGTTGAGCATGGGCTGTGTCAGAGAATAAGTCTAGTGTGCCAGCAAGGATAAATGACTGAAATAACTTAGAAATGGTATACACAGGCTTTGAATTCACAAAGCATGGAGCATACATGATTATACCACCACATTCTAATCCACAGGTTCGAAGCTTGATGGGGATTAGGATTTGTGCCTGTACAGGTAGTCCTCAATTTATGATAATTGAGCCCCAAATTTATGTTGCTAAGTGAGAAATTTGTTAAGTGAGTTTTGCTCCGTTTTATGACTTTTCTTGCCAGATTTGTTAAGTGACTCGCTGCAGCTGTTAAATTAGTAACCTGGTTGTTAGGTGAATCTTGTCAGAAGATCGCAAAAGGGGATCACGTAATCCCAGGACGCTGCAACCATCATAAAAGTGAGTCAGTTATTAAGCATCTGAATGTAAATCATGTGACACCCCCCCAATAGAGATGCTGCAATGGTCATAAGCCTGGAAAATGGTCATGTCACTTTTTTCAGTGTCGTTGTAATTTTGAAAGGTCACTAAGTGAACTGTTGGAAGTCAAGGACTCCCGTGTAAGACTATCAAATCTATAAATACACAGCGTCAGTTCACACTGAGCCTTCAATTGTATTGGCTGAGGATGTGCAACCGCTCATTCCTGCGTGCTTTCATTTTATGCAGCTGAAATGAGGAAGTCCTTCAGATATTGTTTTAAGCATTATTCCTCATTGGTTACACTGGCTGCAACTTCTGTATTTCAGTAATATCTGGAAGGATACAAGTCAGAAAGATAGAGAGAGAGAGAGAGAGAGAGAATGGAGCATGTATAAACTTAAAAGGGGAATTTTATTTTTGCATGCGGCCAAGAAGGACTAGTAATTAAAATGAAAGTTTCTCCCAATTCTATAGTGGAATACTTTGGTTTGTGGGTAACTGGGAGGAAGATTCTTGTTCGAAGTAATCTGCAAAATTTTTACTATCAATAGTAGTTTTATCCTACTTTAGCTCATGTCCTTCATCCATTGCCTGGTTCCAGGAAAAACAGCATATTCTCAATACTCTCACATTACAATTTCAGTGCTTGTGATCCTGCCATGTTTGTAAAATGTAAGCTTAAAAGGGGTTGCAATCAGAAGGTGATGCAGCCTTTCAAATTAAAATGTGAAACTTTTAACTGAATTATATTTAAAACATATGTGGGGTTTGTTTTTTTTTCCTAACTCACGGTCTGCTGTAAGACTTTTGTTGCTGCAAGGGTGCTGTAGGACTTTTGTTGCTGCGAGGTTAATGGGAAGAAGGTTAACATACAACACTTAATCTCCCTGCCTTCCCCCCCACACACACACCCTCCACCCCAATTAAGCATGCTGTGAAAACAGGGCCATAGAGCTGGAAGGAGCTATTTAAGCCATTGAATCCAACCCTCTGCTCACTGCAGGATTTAAAAAAAAACACCCTGAACTATCCCAGCAAATGTGTATCCAGCCTGTCTGTAAATATCCAACATAGAGTCCCACCACCTTGGAAGGAAAATATTTATTTCACAGTTCTTGCCTTTTTGTTTGGATTTCAAAGAGGCTTACATGGGGAGGCCTCCCCTTCATAGCCCAGTGGGAAGAAGATTGCGTAGACAGGAAGAGCCACTGACTCAAGGTCTACCAGGAAGTTCTGTGGTTGAGGGGGGAGCCTTCTTTTCCACCCCCCTCCAACAGCGGAATTGCTTTCTTGCATTGTAGTTCTACTGCTTATACTCTTCTTGCCTTTAGTGTGTATGACATGAGCTTTCTTCGCATCGGATGCAGCCTTTAATCAACAGGGATACTGAAGATGGTCTTTCATCCAATAACCAGAAACTTCAGGATCAGATCTTGGTGGAGAACCTGTTGGAGAAATTCTGCAAGACAGATTTGAAAGAAGAGGACGTGGGCTGGAACTTGGAGAAAAGTAGCCATGCGTTGCCCTCCAGCTCAATCATTTCAAAGATTTTTTTTTTTCAGAGTAGAGTTCTGCATATATAACCTTCCCAACCAAAACTGATTTGCAGTCTTACAACTACAGTACAACCAGCAAATGTTGTCAGTCACTTCCCTTGCAGTTTCCTGCTTCTTCCAAACATATCTTCATTTTAAATGGGAGAGTGGGGGGGAGCCTCAGCCAAGGCAAGAGTTCCTCTTTAGCCTGGAGTGCATTTCTTGTGTTCCACCTTCTCATTTTCCTACAGAAAAGGAGGGTGGAGCACCATGGATTCCACCTTGGGTTTCTGAATGAAAAGGTGTGGATGAAACAGAAGAACAGGCAAGAAGCCTTAGGAAAGTTGTGGCGAATTCTGTAGCGGTGAGTTACGGACTCTTGCTTTGCCCTAGCAAACAGCACTGTTCTTATATTTATCTGATCTACACTCTGCAACCTTCACTGCTGATTCCTGGAGGTATTCAATTTTTTTTTCTATATTTTATTAAATCAGCAGCGAAGGTTGCAGAGTGTAGATCTGATAAATATAAGACCAGTGCTGTTTGCTAGGCCAAAAGCAAGAGTCCGTAACTCACCCCTACACAATTCGCCACAACCTTCCTAAGGCTTCCGCCTGTTCTTCTTGTTATGGGCTAAAGAAGCTGAAGTTCATTCTGTTACACACAACTGTAGGAACAGCTTTTCCGAGACACTTTTCAGATGAGTGTTGAAGCTGTTGAAACCCTTGGTTTTTCCATCTTTTGCTTTCAATTTGAGAAACACGCTTTGGGGCAAAAGCTGGAAAAGTACACCATTACTTTGCGTGTGGAGGTAGCCAGACCTGATCGGATGAAGCAGATGTTAGGCTTACCACCACAATATTGTGCTGATCGGACAAACCTGACATAGTTCGAGTCAATAAACTTATTTTTGTTTATTCCTGGACTCCCCAATCGATATCTCCCAAATTTGACATTAGCATGAAAGACGGTTTCATTTATATCATTGCTCTGACATTTTCAATTAGTTGCTTGGCTTTGTTTCATGGCAGTATAACTAACTCTGGCCCAACAGTATATACAGCAGCTAGGTTTGTTTTCTAGCAGGTTTACTAGCAATTTACTAACCCACCTGAACTTTTTTTTTTTTTTTTGCCTCAGATGAGATTATCAATCTCCCATTCCTATTCGGTAGCTAGATCAAGAGAGAGAGAGAGGGAGAGGGGGAGAGAGAGACCCCAGCAACAACTAATTCCCCCCAAATCAATTTAATTGCAACTGCAAGACAGCTGTCAACTCACAACAACAGATTCACGATTTCGTTCTTTACCGCCACCGGCAATATCGACCCCCACCCCCACCCCCCACCCTCCCGTCTCCCCTCCGTGCCCTCCCCCCCCCGCCCCCCCAGCTGCCACCGCTGGCTTAATGGCCATGCATGGTGAAAAGAAAAAAAAAAGAACAGAAAAGTGGTTGCGAAGGGAGAGCCGAAGTGCCCTTGCTCGGGCAAGGACCAGGGGTGCAAAACTTGAGATCCGTCCAAGCGCATTTTGTCCACTGGGGAAATTTTCGCACGCACTCCGCAAAGGTAAAGAGAGCGCGTGCGCGCGCCCCAGCCCACAGGGGGGCGCGCTCTGCCAGGCAGTGTAGGGAGCGAGCGCCGTTGCCCCCCCCCCCCCCCCACCCCCCCCCCCCCCCC
>JAEANM010016434.1:0-13275 GCA_017656035.1 Myanophis thanlyinensis
TTCTAATGACAGCCGTACATCCAGGAGGACACCCAAGTTGCGAGCCCTCTCCGTGGGGAGTAGTATATCATTCCCCATGGCCAGCGATAGTGGAAGCTGGCTAAATCTAGGTGCCGGAAAGCATAGCCACTCGGTCTTAGCTGGGTTGAGCTGAAGTCTGTTAAGCCCCATCCAACTCAATTATCCTAGTTGATGGTAGAGTTTTCATGTTTCCTGACTCAAAATTAGAAAAAAAAAACCTAGTAGTGTTATCAGCTTTAGCTCTGTCAGTTGCTCAATTTGTTGTAGAGCAATTTCCAATGAACATGCCATTTTATTTGAAGTGCAAAACATCTAGAAAACATCAGGTGGGCTCTTCATGCTGTTAGATCATCATGTTGGTGCTTTCAATTCATACCATATTTTTATTAGAAATGATACACAAAGGTAATCCATTCAGTAATCATAATCAGGTTCTTGATACAAACGTAAGTGAAAGAAGGCACTTTCCTTACAAAGACTGATTGCTCAGTAATGAAATGGTAAGAAAAATAGAATCTGTTCTTCTATTGATGCTTTGAAAAATAGAAGCAGCATAAATTAGACCATGTTGTAATTGAAAGCGAGCACTATTGATATTATTCCTGGGGCTGAAAAAACAAATTAGTCTTTTTTTCCTTGGGAAATTATTGTGTTATTGCTGAAGAATTCCTAATGTTGTATTAAACCATCTTTTCAGACTATTCAAGAATTTATTCCAGAAAATTACCTTCCCATTAAAAAGAAAATACAATCTATCCTACACATAAGAGAATTGCCTGGGCTCAGGTGTGAGAAAGGTGTAAATGAGCATCCCTGGGTTGAAAGGACTGTGAGTGAATAAGAACAATTTTTGCTTGTCACAAAATTAAAAAAAGAAGTTATGTGTTTTGAAAGTAAATAATTGATTTTTTTTTAAACTTTATTCCCAAAGAAATGTGAATTATATTTTTTATCTACTATATCCTTCAACTATTTGGGGACAGAGGAATCCCAATGTGTCTGTGCAATATGTATTTTACTTTGTAAACAAAAATATGAAACATAAATGTATTCAATCATGCTACTAAATAAATACAGTTAATGCTAAAACTGCAATTCATCTGTGATCGCAATTTACATAAACTGTTTTTGCAGTCCAGATGATTTTCTGTTTTACTTCTAGGCAGCTAATGCACTAATATATCTCTGTCTTGTTTCCTATTGGCTTTGTTTTCCTACTGAACATACAATTAAAATAGTATTGAAAAATATGCTTGGTTGGAAATCACTTCAGCTAGTCTTATTTAAACACCTCATTTTGGAATAAAATAGTAAAACAGCTTAGTAGGTCTAATTCATAATAACTCTCACAAATAATTTTATTATGAAAAAATGGGAATCTTTGAGATTAATTAACAGATAACCTTCAAGGTTTAATGTTGTATGTTAATAGAGTATTCACTTTAGTAAAAATTGATATGGTGATCTCAAAATCTGCATCAAAATTTTAATTCATGTTTATATAAAAAAGGGCTGCACCAATTTTAATTCATGTTTATATAAAAAAGGGCTGCACACCAAGTGTTTTATTCAATAAGTAGCTTGTGCGGAATAACTAAGTAGGCAGGAGTAGAACATAAATTTGATTTTGTTTAAAAATATATATAATTTTTTTAAATTTCTAAATACACATCAGTATCTATACATGAACAGTGAGGCATTTGGGTGTCATTCATTTAGATAATACAAGTAGTAATAGTAATATTAATTATGTTTGTTACATTAATCATACTTATGTGATTGTAGTGTTATACTGTATATATTTGTATTAAGGTATGATCCTTCGTTATTTAGTTGTTCAGTGTTTTAGTACACCATTCTAATGACAATAACAATATTATTTAAATATGCATAGTGATACCATCTTTCAACATCTAATCCTTACATCTAGCTATTGCTTTTAGTATCTTCTTCTTCTTTTGGCTGTTCCCATTAGGGGTTACCACAGCAAATCATCTTTTTCCACCTAACTATTCTCAGCATCCTCTATTCTCGCCCCAATTAACTTCATGTCCTCTTTTAGCACATCCATATATCTCCTCTTTGGCCTTCCTCTTGACCTCTTGCCTGGCAGCTCCATCTCCAACATCCTTCTACCAATATAACCACTACCCCTCCTCTGCACATGCCCAAACCATCTCAATCTGGCCTCTCTGACCTTGCCCCTAAACCAGCCGACCTGAGCTGTCCCTCTGATGTGCTTATTCCTAATCCTGGTCACTCCTAAAGAGAACCTCAACATCCTCATCTCTGCTGCCTCCTTCTCTGCCTCTTGTTTTTTCCTCACTGATACAGTCTCTAACCCATACAGTATAGCTGGTCTTACTACTGTCTTGTACACCTTTCCTTTGATTCTTGCTGACACTCTTCTGTCACACAAAACTCCTGACACCTTTCACCATCCATTCCAACCTGCCTGCACTCACCTCTTCACCTCTTTTCCATACTCTCCATCACACTGGACTGTTGACCCCTAATACTTAAACTCCTGCATCTTCTTAACCTCAGCCCCCTGTAACCTCACTGTTCCATTTCCCTCCCTCTCATTTACACACAAATGTATTCTGTCTTACAATGACTGACTTTCATTCCTCTTCTTTCCAGAGCAGACCTTCACCTGCTCTCTGTTCTCACTACAAATCACAATGTCATCTGCAAACACCATTGTCCATGGAGATTCCTGTCTGACCTCATCTGCCAGCCTGTCCATCACCATAGCAAATAAGGAACTTAGAGCTGATCCTTGATGTAGCCCCACCTCTACCTTGAACTCTTCCGCTGACCTATAGCATATCTCACTACTGTCATACTCCTTTCATACATATCCTGAACTACTCTGATGTACTTCTCTACCACTCCAGACATCCTCATACAGTACCATAACTCCTCTCTCAGCACTCTGTCATACACTTTCTCTAAATCCACAAAGACACAATGCAGCTCCTTCTGACTACCTCTATACTTCTCCATCAATATTCCCCTTTTTTCTACCTCTATTCTAGCTCTTAATAAAGCCAGTCTTATATTTAAAAGCATTTCCTTTCTAACCATCATCCCTTGCCCATTTTAGTATTTCGATTCTTATTTGTTTTTTGACTTACCTCCTATATTCCTCCATTGGGTATTTGTCTCTGTCTACATCTTCCCTATCTAACCTAAATATTCCTTTCATCTCTGTTATCTTTTGCTGCCAAGCCTCCAGAGGATTAGCTCAAATCCCTATCTTCTTTTCAAAAATATCTTTCTGTTTATCCAATACCATTTTATAGTATTTTAATACGTATTTTCCCTGAATTATTTCATAAGTCTTTATTGCTTTCTCTTTATTGTCATCTTGTTTTATTTGTTGATTTATATGTTCTATCTTCTCCCTTGAGCTTTCTATTCTCTATTTCCTGGGCTTTTTTATCATTATTCATAGTCTCGTTGAACATTTTCTAACTTACCATCTATGTCATTCATTAAACCTCCCTATGATTCCTTATCATAAGATCATAAATGCTTTGGAACATCAACACCATTCCTTTTTGCAATCCATTTATTCTCCCCTGATGAAGCATCTTGTCTTGTTTTGATAAATCCAAATATTGCTTAGTAGTCTATCAATGGTCTATCACTGCCCCAGAGTCTCAATTATCTATGACTTCAGAAAGTTGGCCTGGAACGCATTTACTCAATCCTGACTTTGCTCCTTAGGGAAAAGAATTATAATTCTTTATGTCCCACAATTAGTCAATTAGTTCTATTTAGGTAGTCCAGGAAGATTTCCAAATGTCTTATTAAGTCCACTCTAATAAGTTCAATTGTAACTCCTGATATTTGAAAGTTACTTTATTTAGATGTCTTCCATATTCTCACTATTAGAGCTCCAGTAATCATAAAATAGATAAGTATAGAACAGTAGATAACACAGCAGTACTCCAGGTGTTATTTCTTTTCACTTTCTCCTCTATCTGATCAGTGTTTTTCCCAGGGTTATAGGAGTACAATGTCTATTCCATTCACTAGCAGGTGGCACCTTCAGCTTAACTTTCAACATTGCACAAAATCTGACAGGTTCTGTTAATATTTATTCAAACACATAATCAAAATTCAGACAAATAATTCCAGCATTTTAAAATGCCTTATTGCTAAAAAAAATTAGGAATCCAGTCTTTCTATGTTTTTAAAAGTTTTGCTCTGTCCTTTTAGTTTCTTTTTTTTTCGGATCTGTGATTTTGCTCTAAGTAATTGTTCACCACTTAAGCAAACTTTTCAGAGTCTCTTTTCTAGGACTTATTTTCTTTATGGTAGGTTCTAGGTACAAAAAAAAAAGAATCATCTCACCCAGTTCCAATTACTTTTCATCCACATTGCTCGAGCACATTCTTTGTTTCTTTGGCTACCCCAGTTTCATGGCAGCCATAATGGCTGCCTCTCCTCTTCATTGTTGGATGGGAGGGAATGAGCCCTAGGTCCAGCAGAGAACTGCCACCCTCCACACCTGCAAGAAGCCCCTCCATACTTCATCACCCATACAAGGTAACTTTAGCCCCTTCGGGGGCCTTCCAACAAAGGGATTTGGTGTGTTTTTGTGGAGCCCCACTCCTCATGTCTGATAGGACTTCAACACCAAGCTGAAGGCATTTAAATTAAATTTGAATTGTTTTAACAAGTGATAACATCTAATTCAACTTTTCTGTTTTTGTGTAAAATTCTGAAATAAGAAACTTATTCAGGATTGCCTTGGTTGATATATGAATGGGACATGGCAGAGATCCAGCTTAGTCTGAAAAGTTATTTTTTTAAAAACAAAGCATAATGGCAAACCATTTATGGACTGTTGGCATGAAAATGTTGTGTACCTCTTAAGTTTTTGGAAACCCAACTCAACACACAAGCATATTTACTTAATTTAAATTTAATTAAAACAAAATACATATTAATTTAAAACAGATTTCCTTAGTGATGATTTCAAAAACTAAAAAGATTAATTTTTCCAGAGGACCTATAAGGTGTGATTATTCCCTTAGTATTTTATGTCTTTCTATCTTGAATTGAATTGGTACAGTATGTTTGGTTTGAATTATTAAGAATTTGAGCCACTGAGCTAAGCCCTGAAGGTTGGATTTAACCCCAATAATGATCTAATCTTCTATAGGTTTAAACTAACTCTTAGTTTAGATGTGTTATAAAAACGCCACGATCTGGTCCTCAAAGAAAAGATTTAAAATGTTATAAAAACACATTTGCCTAATACAAAAATTGCCTAGCTGGAAGTACAAACTGCTAAACTGCCCTTGCCAAGCTCATCTGTCTGCCTTAGGGAAGGAGCTGACGATGTAATGAAGCCTGCAAATATTCTTCTGGCCCAAGAGCTTAAAAATTATAGGCATCCTATAAGAAAATAGATCATGACTTTTGACTCAGTTGATATGATTGTTTGGAATAGTTCTTATAATTAATTCTGTGCCAAACTGTCTTTGCCAGAGAAGATGTAAATAATTCAGTATGTGAAATGCTCAGATTTATTACTAAACTTCTTTCAATTATGCTTTTCCAAATTGTTGTAATGTTGTGACTCGTTTGACAAGTAAATTACAAGCATTGAAACCTTTAGAGCTGTAGAGATTAAATCTCTAGATACTGTATTAGAGTAAAAATTATTAACAGTGAATTGTGAGATTTTTTTCAATAATAAAGGTGTGGCTAAAAGACTAGTTAAAAGGACAAGAATGAAGAAAATAGGATCTGAACTATGTGCTTGTTCTTGCTTTATTGGAATTAGTAATATGAAGTGCTATTAACAGTAATTTTGTTCATTTGTGGATTAGACAGTAAACCCTCAATTTTGGGGACTTTATCAAATCCAGTTTATAATACGGTACTGATTTTCCTTCATCATGGATTTATAAGAGGTTATGAATTTTATATTCATAAGTACAAATATGGTTAGTACAAACATGGATAGGAACTCTTGATTATGCTATTATATTTGAAGTCTATTATAGTAAATTGTTCAGTCATGAGAGGCTAAATTTGAGATTTTTTTTCTTATATATTGTAAGCATTTCAATTTTTCTTCTGATATCTTGAAATAAAAAAAGGAACAGAAATGTAATGGATATCTCTACCAGTGGTTTCTTGTCAACCACTTTGATTTACATATCTACTCAGTAATTATAGTATCTGTCTTAGAAGTTAAATGAAAATTCTGCAGGTGAAACAATTAAAAATCAATTGGACTTCATAACGCATAATTTTAAGTGGACTGCGATCTATGCTCCTTTATTGTAATTACTCTGGTCTGGATTCTAATGCATAACTTTAATACTCAATAATGATGTGCCCAACTGGTATGTGATGTTGTAAAGTAGATAAAGTATCTTCTCTCAGTCCAAATTCTTTTCTAATCCATCAGTGAGATTTAAATTTTTAATTTAAAAAATCCTCTCCATTTTCTGAATGCAGAGCTTCAGAATTGAAAAAAATGGGTTTGGTCGTATTTACCATTTTTTGCTATGGGAAAGATCTCCAGCTATTTAACTTAAATTAAGCAGACTAATTATAAGGAGAGAGTTTTATTGGGAAAGTTAAGAAACTAGCATTTTATCTAAATAAGTAGTCCTTACTTTATCAACTGTGCATCAACTACTGCTTCCTTTGAAATGAGTTATTCATCATTTCTTTTGTGTGTCCTGATAAGTCTGTGGCACACCATATTAGCTATTCAAGCAATTCATGCATTGTGAAGGCAGATTTCCCCATGTTAGCTTGTTAATCAGCAGAAAGGGCTATTAACAATCAGGATTTCTGTACAGCTTTTCAGCTTGTTTCAGAGATTAGTGGCAGGCTTCTGTTTTATTCAGGGTCATGTGAGACCCTAGCTGTTTGCTCCTTACATTTATTTATAGAACCTCTAGTTCTCAATGCTTGGCACTTCTATAGGAATGATGAACAAATTATTTCAATAATTCCACCTCTGATTATTTGCAACCCATTAAAGCACCATTACATTTATAAAATAATATGTTATAAACCCTTATTATATACTCAGGTCAATTTTTAAAAATCTGAATAGTTTTCCTGAGATCTTAAATCCTGTCTGGAATGCAACAGGGAATTGGCCTTGTATTTGTGTGGTGTTAAGAACCAAATCTCATTTAACAGAAGCTTCTTTTTATGCTAGTATAGTAAGCAATGCAGTATTTATCTTAATTAAGCTTAATCTAAGAAGCCAGGATTAGCTCTGCTTTTCTCTTTAAGAAGTGTGACTAGGCACTTTAATTATTGTCTGTACTTTTATGTTCAGTTTCCCAAAGACTTAGAACAGCAGAGTTGTGTGCACAATTATTATTTACCTGTGAAAAGAACACAATTGATAGCACAACTGACATGTAACAAGGACCGTTCCTTGTCAACCTTGCTTTTTGAAGCTATATATAAAGGCCAATTAGTAACTTTCTCATTGGGTGGATTATTTTTGCCTGCATTTTATCCATAGTAAAGTAACATGCTGTGTCTTCTTCCACAAACTAAAATCACAATTACCGTACACTGATCACCATGAACCTTTTAGGAATGCTTTGATAATGAATGTTTCTAATGTAGAAATATTACCAAAAGCATTTATTTGTTTTTGTTTTTTGTCCATTTATTTATTCATCCAATTTCTATAGCCACCTATTTCAATCAGTGACTTTAGGTGACTTACAATATAAAAATAATTACAACAATAAAAAATATTTAAAACAATAAAACATCCAGCAACTGAAATAGTTAATCAACAGTAAAGGTAAGAAACAGGGATTAACACATTCAGTGACCCAAAGGCACTTTTTCAAGAAACAACTAGCCTCTCTTGATTTTTTTTCCTGATTCAATATTACCATAATGGAGGAATAGCTGGTGAAGATAATGGAATTTACAGAGACGGCTAAATTCTTTGATTAGAGAAAAAATAATATCTATTTTTAAGGATGACTGGGAACAGTCTTTTTCCATGAAACAAAACATGAACTTATGATTTGTGACTTTGATTATTAGAAAAAAAAACTTTCTTTTGTTTGCAATTATAGAGTAAGAGTTAATTTTGTACATGCACTTACTCTTGCTACAGAAGAAATTGGAAACTTCTTTATATTCTTTTTGTTCTTTTTCTGCACTTTTTATTTTTTTTCTTTCTTTTACTATTTTTAGTTTGTGCTAGTTTTTATAAATTTTGTAAAATTTTTAATAAAATATATTAAAACAATAGAGACTAAATGAAATGTTGCTACAGAAAGAAGCAACATTGTAAAAAGAAGTTAACCTATATTTTAAATATATATTTTAAAATAATTTAAGCAAAAGCATTGATTTAACAATCATTTGGGATGCAAATAAAATTATATGTTATTTTATACAATGAATGTAATGAACTTAAGCAGAAGAGTCAGGAGACAATACAAGTTATTTTACAAGAAATAAAGAGTAAAGAAGAATTAAAGAAATTTCCAGAGAAGTATTTATCAACAAATTGAGCTTTACAATGATAATTATCTATGTTATCAATAAGAGAAATGAAAGTAAAAATCAATTATGTAAAGCAAAAATAACCCGAGTTTGCAAATAAGCCAAGAAAGTGACTAGCCTCTAAATTATGAAAAGAAAAAGAAAAGAAAATGAATCTGAAATTGCAAGAAGATACGTCTTAAAGAATAATTTAATAAATAATAAATAAATACAACATTTCATCAATATAATTCCAATTTGTATAAAGAAAATAATATCTCTCTAGAGAAAATAGATGAATATCTAAAGAAACAAAATTTATTGAGGATTACAAATTCAACAAGGACAGATCATGAAAAAACCCCAATAACTATAAGGGAAGTTTCTGGAGCTATTTTTAAAAAAGCTTAAACTAGAAAAGTGCCTTTATCAAAAGGATTATCAGCTTCTTATAAATGTTTTGAGGATGAACTTTTACAACCTTTACTAAGTGCAATAAACTTTATCCTACAGGGGAGAAAAATGTCAAAGAGTTAGAAAGAAACCAATATAGCAATAATACAAGAACAATATTTCATTTAATAAGGAACTGTAGGCAGATATCAAAAATAACAATAGATAGTTCAAAGCTATTCTTGCTAAGAGACTGCAAATAATTTTGCAAATAATTTTGCAAAAATTTATTCATCAGCATGAGGTTTTAGGAAAAGACAAATGTTGGAAATGAGGTAGTCATTTTGGAATAATATGGAGCAACTTAATAAAAATAAGTTTTTATTTATTTATTTTTTCAAAATTTGTATACCGCCCCCTCTCCCAAGGGACTCGGGGCGGTGAACAGCAGATAAAAACATACATACACAACAATCTAAAAACCACTTAAAATAATTATATAAGCTGATATAATTTAAAATTAAATTAACCCGGTATTAAAATCAACAATTAAAATCAATAAAATTTAGAATTTAAAATTACAACTAAACTTAACAATTAAAATTTGGCCCTGGGGTATCAGGCCAGGCCGGCCAGCTGGAAGAGATGGGTTTTCAATTCACTTCGGAAGGCTCGGAGGTCAGTAATGGTCCAAATCTCAGGGGGGAGTTCATTCCATAAGGAGGGTGCAGCCACAGAGAAGGCTTGTACCCTCAGGGTCATCAAGCGACATCGGCCCGAAGGTGGAATCCTGAGGAGGCCTGCCCTGTGGGAGTGCACCGGTCGGTTAGAGGCTAATGGTGGCAACAGGCGATCCCGTAAGTACCCAGATCCCAAGCCATGGAGCGCTTTAAATGTAATTATCAACACCTTGAATCGCACCCGGAAGGCCACAGGAAGCCAGTGCAGCTCGCGCAGGAGAGGTGTAACATGGGAGATCTGAGAAGCTCCCATAATTACCCGCGCGGCCGCATTCTGCACTAACTGCAGCCTCTGGATGCTTTTCAAGGGGAGCCCCATGTAGAGAGCATTGGCATAGTCCAGACAGGAAGTCACAAGGGCAGAAGTGACTGTGCGAAGAGTGCCCTGATCCAGAAAGGGTTGCAACTGGGCAATACTACGGACTGATAAAAGGCCCCCCTGGAGACGGCTGCAATGCTTTTCCAATGACATCCAGGAGGACACCCAAGTTGCAAGCCCTCTCCATGGAGGACAACATTTCGTTCCCCACGGCCAGCGATAGAGTGAGCTGGCTGTATCTGGGCGCAGGGAAGCACAGCCACTCGGAATTGGCTGGGTTGAGCTGGAGTCTGTTTAACCCCATCGAACTCCACACGGCCTCCAGGCAATGGCCCATCACTTCGACAGCCTCATTGGGGTGGTTTGGGGTGGAGATAAATAGCTGCGTGTCATTAGCATATTGATGGAAACTCACCCCAAAGCCACGGATGATCTCACCCAGCGGTTTCATATATATGTTAAACAGCAGGGGGGAGAGCACCAACTCCTGAGGCACCCCACATACTAGGGGCCTCGAGGTCGATCTCTGCCCCCCGCCAGTACAAATTGCGAGGGGCTGGAGAGGAAGGAGGAGAACCACCGTAATACAGTAACCCCCAACTAAAAAGTTGCCATTTTTAGATGCAAAAAGGAGTTTGACAATTTGAATGGGGTTTCATATTCAAGTGTTTGAATAAAGATATTAATTTTGTAGAGAAATTTATAAAACAGGTAATATTTTATGTATACTTCACAGAAAACAGAAATATATATGAAATAAAGCCACATGAGATACACAAAAAGATATTCACTATCTTATTTTTGGTTCTTGAAATACTGAATAGAGATATAAGACAAGATAAGGGGATTATGGGAGTAAAGATTAAACAAGAAACTTATAAGTTAAGGGGTTTTGCTAATGACTTGGTGTTGGTTCTGGAAGATTCTTCAAAGAAAATTAAATGGACAAATTGAAAGAATTTGATACATTAGAGATTTTCAAGATTTTAAAATTAATAAACAAAATACAAAGATTTCAACAAAAAATATAAAAGTAGAAGATCAAATACATATGGAACTTGAGAAAATGGGTAAATTGATTTCTTTGATCAGAGAAAAGAAAATGTGCTTATTACTGACTGGAAATCTCATAGATTGTAGAAAACCAAAAAATGAGCTTTTTATAGTTTTGATCATCGAACAGGATAGATTTATATAAAGAAGAGCTATATTCTCCTTATTGGTTGATATAGAATCCAGGATGGGTTTCCTCCTGCTCACGCTGATTGGCTGAGTCTGTAAAAATAGTTGTGACCTCGCCTTGTGCGACCCTACTGGTCCCAGCTTTCACTCAGCCACGCTAGTGAACGGTTGGAAATCCTTCTCCTGAGAGTAGTTAGAAATTTTTTGTTAGTTTAGACTTTGGATCAGTTAATTGAAATACTGTAAGATTCCCACCTGGATTCACCTTACATCCTGATCGTTGTGGACAGAACGATTGGAAAAGATAGCAGGTATTTTCTGACGCGAGGGGGGTGGAAAGCCGCAGGGGCATCCGGGCAGCAAGCCGCCTGAACAAAGGCCCGAAATTAAAGTGTTGGGAGAGGGAATCCCCAGGGAGCATAGAAAGCTTCCAAAGAGGCGCATGCCGTTACATTTGGTGGCGCCGAAAAGATTTAAAAAGGGAATCCTCCAGGGAGCGCTTAGGCTCCCGAAGAGCAAGCGCCACGGATAAGAAGCGGCGCCGAAGATACAAAGTATAACGTTGCAAGGGGGGGATCCCAAGGGAGCAATTAGGCTCCTGAAGAAGCACGCGCCATGCTGAGACGCGGCGCCGAAGATTCAATCTAAGAGAGTTGAAGGGGAATCCCCGTAAGCGCACCACGGAACAGAAGTGGCACCAAAGATAAAATGCTAAAAGGGGGAATTCCCTGGGAGCACAAGGCTCCTGAAGAGCACGTGCTGTGCTAAGCAGCAGCGCCAACCTAGGAGAGGGAAAGTCGTTTGTAGAGCGTGCACCACGGATTGGAAGTGGTGCCGGAAATTTTTGATTAAAAGACGTCCCGGAGAGCAAAGGCCTCCAAAAACCACAGAAAGAAGAGAGAAAGTGGAGCGGTGTGCAGTCCCACGCTAGCAGCGTTTGCTTCTGGAAGCGTCATTGTTCTGTTGGCACGAAAGAAGGCAACCCCTCCCCCTGCTCTAACTGCACAAAGAGGAGGCGCGTTTAAATCTCGCGCCTAAATATAGCACCTGGCGGAGGAAACACAGCCTGATTTAAGAGAACAGGGCAGTGGAAGAGGACTCCTCCTTTATATTAGTATCAAATTACCAGGATTAAATTCAGATTGCCCAGGGCTTCCTCCTGGCCGTAACCCTAATACAGGGTGTTCCCAGGAGTGAAATATCTACGCCTACAGCTGGCCGTACCTCCACCTGGAGAGTTCCCAGCTGACACCCGGGCCCCAACCCCACCTTACTCTGTGTCAACAAGGATGGATCTGAATGGGGCAGTCAGTGGTGATGCAACCACTCAGAGAGGGGGCAAGAAAGCAACTGCTAAGCGAAAACACGTGACATCTACGACAATGGGGCCCTCAAGGAGGGCCAAGGCTCCTCATATCGCCCAACCCTCGAGAGCTGAAGAAAGGGATGCGGCAAGGCAATGAGCCATTGAAAAGCAGGTGGCAAGGGCAATGAGGGGGACCCCTAGAGGGGAAACACCGCAATTACAAGATAGGCCAGTCTCTCCAGGATTGAACACCACATCTGGCCAACAGGATGTACAGGAGAGAGAGTTATCCCCTGAGGCTACGGCAGGGCAGGATCAGGCTTCAATAGCCACAGGTACTCCTGTCCAACAGCAAGAGTCTGAATCGGAGGATCCATTAATGGGAAAGATCCTGAGACTTATCGATGATGCATTGAACAGACGCCTAGGGGATGTAGAGCACAGAAGCATGGAAAGTCAGGATCACCGCAGGAGTGCTGTAGAATCCACATCACTGAACCAACCGCAGGAAGAACAGGAAGAGTACTCTGGATCAGATTCGGAAATGGACAGTCTAATGCAATACTCAGAGGAAGAAGGGTCCCTTCTATCTCATGACGAGGAGGACCAGAACTGAACCAACCACCTCTACCGGTCTCTTTCGCCCAACCTTGTTTCGCACATTGCTCAACAGAGCAAAGGCATCCACACAGCTGGGTAAGGTCACGACGGATATCACACCCATAATACCAATTCAAGATGAGGCGCAATTATTATTTGCAGAACAAGCAACAAAGGCAGAAGAGGTTCCAGCCCCGAAACTT
>JAEANM010016435.1:0-13275 GCA_017656035.1 Myanophis thanlyinensis
GTTTTTATTTGCTGTAAACCGCCCCGAGTCCTTGTGGAGATGGGGCGGTATATAAATTTGATAAATAAATAAATAAAGAAAGAAAGAAAGAAGGTTGCAAATGGTGATCACATGATCACCTAATGCTGCATCAGCCAAGACTCCAAGGACAGCTTTATGTACCACTCATTCAGTGTTATTAGATGTTTGAATGGTCACTGAACAAGTGAACATTAATTGAGAACCATTTGTATAGAAGGTTGCCAATTTGGAGAATATGATGTTCTTTTTCATTTAAATCGACACTTTTGCATTGATGTAATAATAGAAGCAATATACAGTAGCAGATTATCAAAAACTCTTTCCCCCCCCCCCTATTTTTGAAGAGTAGTCTACATAAAACATTTGAAACAATGTTTTGTGAAACAGTTGAAGTGTTCTTGCAATCAATTGGGTGAAACAGAAACAAGGACATTTTTATAATATACATAAAACACTTCTTCTAGGGTTGTTACCAAATCAAAAAATACACAATTTTTTGTACGCAGCAGGGTTTTTCGTAGTTCAATCTTAGCAAAAAGATCCTTCCTAACGTTTGTTCCTATTAAATTCCTTTTGACTACCTTATATATTGCTTAAAAATGTATACTTCTCCACGCTAATATAGCTGCATTTTTCACATGCACAAGTACAATTTATATTAAGGCATTTTATAATTGTTCCAGAAATGCAGGCAAGAAAACATCATGATAAGTAAATTTATTTTTCCATCTGTGTAAATGTATTATTAGGAAACTTTTCTTTCTATAAACTAAAGAATTCAAGAACCCAATGTTCTTCTACTTTCTTCAATAACATTACTACATGCATTTCAATTTTATTTGGATAGTATTTGAGTAGTTAAAGATTCCAACTTCATAGATCTGAGATCATATTTTGAAAAAAATACTTGAACTGAATTAGATAGCAGTAAATCCTTAAGGAGATACCTGTAGTACATACATTACATATGTTAATAGTTATGTGGATTTTTGTAATTTCCATTCAACCCTAACAAAATAGGAATAATCACCCTTCCTATCTAATACCATTAAAAGATAATGGTAAAAATAAATGGGTGTTTGTTGAGTGTTTGGTGATGGAAATAATAAACATGCTTGAATAGAAAAAAATATGAGCTACAAGTTCTGACAAACTATTATTAGATATGATTAATTTCAAAAATGTCATAATGTCATCCTTATAGGATTTTACAGTAAGGAGGGGGCTACTTAAAGACTGCAGCCCCTATTTCACCAAACTTCTTTTTTTAGAGCCAGACTAAAATATGAAAAACCTCAGTCCTATGCACAATGCAGTTCCACCTACTCCAATCACTACAGTTCACAATCATTTCTCCTTCATATAAAGAACTCATTCCAGCTATCAGAAGGCTACTCACCCTGCTTTTTGGCATGGAATTTTTGCTGAGGGTTAAAAATAAATGTCTGTAGTTTAATCAACTATGAAAAATTTTCTATGCGTATGGATCTCTATCTTAAATAATATCTATCTGTGTCTCTAAATTTATTTCACTATACTATTTGGGTTAATATCTTGTAAGATTTTTAAAGAAATATGAATACATACTAGTAATTTCACATCCTATTAACGCTGAAGAAGCATCTTTTCTCAGTTTCTTCTGCATCCATATACTTCTTTGGTATTACATATTATCAAACCCTTGGATAAATTACTCAAGGACTTACAGTAGCACTGCTAGTTCCCTGATCTTCTTTGGGCCTTTTACACTTTTTCTTATTTTAAAGGTCTATACTCTGCTTAATAATATGTAACATCAGTTTTAAAGATAAGAATGAGCTGTTTACAGAAAACAAGTACTTTTGATGGATTACAGTCCATATTTCTTCAAACGTTTCCTCCTCTAATGTGCATATTATGCCTAGCTTGCCATTCCCTTTAAAGTTAGTTTTGGCTACTGAAAGAAGGGAAAATGGATGTTAGGAAAATAGTGCTATACAAATGTCCTTCTGATGACATGCTGGGAAAGCACTTGAAAATTTCATTTGTGCCACTAGAGTCAAACCATCTAATGAAGATTTATGAAAGCATCCTACATGCACAGTAATAAGTTGTGAGAATAACCTTGAGAAACAGGAAAAATAGCTGCAACCTCCACAACACAAATCTGAGACTATAGCAGGGATATATTTTGAGAAAGGGTATCTAATTTGACCCTTCCTAGTTATCTTGCAACGACAGGGATAAAAGAAGCACAATCAGATGTGCAAGGTTTTGTAGCCTTATAATAAAATTAGTATTAGCATTCATTATTTCAGTTTCCTGGTCTGGACTACTACCCTCATCCCAAAATATTATTGCTTTATATCCACAATTTACTTACTTTTATAAGGCAATCGCAGGCAGAAAATTTCAGCTAAGAGAAGAATTTGGACAAAAATTATTTTTTTCCTAATAAAGTATCTTAACTCCCACAATGCCTATGGTATGCATATTGCACCTTGGTAGTGTCACATAATGGGGGCAGGGATTTAAACAAATATATAACATTGTTCAACTTAAAATGGCATTTCATTTATTGTGTATATGTCTCGTCTACCATGTCTAAGTATATTCTCTCCCATATTTAGAATCAGATTAGATTTAAAGATACAGATTTGCTAGGTAAAAGTATTAATCTCTAAAACAGTTTTTCATATGAGGAAGGTGCAATATTTTATGCTGTTTGGTTAGAAAAAAAGTTAATTAAGGAAAGACAAACTGCCCAAAAAGATACAATTTGTTATCTTTTTGTTCAAATAGTAGAAGCAGTTCATCTAATCGTATTACATGTGGAACTTGCTATAGTAATTATATTTTCTATAATTATCTCATACATATATTTTGTGGCATTAGCTGAATTTGAGTGATTTTATAATATTACAACACATTTTTCTTGGTATGTCTTTTAGTCTTTCTTCATCTGCATTATTATTTAGTTGCCATATCTAAACAATCCTATCTAGCAATACACATTTTTAAAATGCTACGATACATTAATTTTTTTCACCTTTGCTTTCTGGTAGTGTAGTCAGTGGTATGTATTCAGTATGTAAGTGGTATGCATGCATTCAAATACATTTGTTTCAGAAAAAATCACTTGTGGAATTTTCAAAGTGCTTCTTTAAATAGATTAAAGTAAAAAATATATAAATTTCTAACTTAATTACAGCATCAGACTGGTGAGAGCAATAATGCATTTGAAAGAAAAAAGGGCAAGCTGTTCTGAACTTCCCATTTTTATTGAACCAGAAGTGACACAATAAGGTCCTTCATTTGCAAAAATTGGAATATATTAATAAAACATAAAATTACAAAGTCATGGCATGACCTTTCCACATTAGAGTTTGAAAAAAGTTAACTTAAAAATGGGTGAACTATATCCACAATTGCACAAGAAAATTAGCACTGGCTTTTAGTAGCAAGGCTAAGATTTCAAAATAATCTTGAGGGGTAATTCCTACTCTGTTTATTTTAAAACATAGAAGACATTATTTACCAGTCATGTAGTAATAACTTTAGTTGGTATACAGTGGATGTTTTCTCAAATAATTTAATAACATCTCATCAGATTAAATCACTTATAATAAAAGATTTCCTATGGGCAACAAGATTCAGTAAAAAAATATTGGCAGATTTCTTATAAAAAAAGTAAAAATGATCATGCAATTTCCTTTATTTATTAAAACTGAAGCCCATGAACCTTTTATCCAATATAATAACATTGGAATTGACACTAAGTGGTCTATAATCTATTATACTAAAGAATTCTCAGTACTAATTTCCCTGGCCAATAGCTCAGAGTCACCTTACAGTTAAATTGTAGAAAATTATTCTATAAATTAAAAAAATATCATCTTTCATTAGCACAGCATAAACATTTCTTAAGTTTAAATATAGTTACTCAAACATTTCCCCATGGCCCAACATATAACGGCCATGGCTATATTCTCTGCTTTTTAAGATATAAATCTGTTGAAGGCAGGACTAATTTTCATATGCCATATAACAAAGAAGACAACATAACCAATAGATACAACTGAAGGAAAACATAACCTACAATAATGACTTATTTGAATCACAGATCTTCTATTTATTGTTTTTCTTTAAACAATTATTTAAAAAAAATTAATCATTGACAAAAATATATTATACACAGTAAAGTATATAGTATTATAAAGCTATCCCATTTAATCTCTCTGATTTGAAAATAATGATTTCTGAGACTATAAGCCAGTGATTATATTTCAATTACTTATTTTAATTCTGCCTTTATATTTATATCTCTTTAAATAGGATCTATCAATAAAAATGTTTATATATATAAACATTTATACACAAACATTAAATAATATATTTTTAAATACTGACTATTGATTGGTTGAAAAATTCTTTTCTTTTAAAACAGAATTTAACTGGGCTTTTCAATTACTGTCAGTAAACTAACATTGAGGAGTTAATGGAGATACTATTACATAATTGCATTTCAACAACCTATTCCCAGAAGCTGGAATTTTATGGCAGAATCTATTCTCTCATGAGCATATCCATGAGTTCATTCAGCAAACAAGAGACATTTTTAAAGTTTGTAATCTAAGGCTGTAATACAACAGTTTCACAATAGTTTTTGGGAGATAAACTATTCTGCAAACAAGTTTTGGTTTATAAAACATGTTATATGCTGTACATAGCATTTCTTTGCTTGCTGTATTCAAATAATTTTTGCAATTTTGTTTTGAGATTGTGTAAATTGACTTGTTTTCTTTTGTAACAATTATGGCATCTGAAAAGTTCTAGGTGTCTTGTACAATTTGGTTCATGACTTTCCATCAGAATTGGTGTAGATATTAATTCACAATCAAGCAAGTTATACTTTATCTGTAGTGTAAATTTACATTGAAGGAACCTTGGACTTTCTTCAGTTTTCCTTTTTAAAAAGCTCACCTATGTCTATTTTGATGAAATGTAGCCTCCTTGAACTTAGCAAAAATGCCCTCAATTCTAGGCAAGAATATTATTCAGCTTGAAATCATGGATTAATGGTAGCTTTAAAATTTCCACAGATCCTGACAGAGAATGTCTTTTCTTTTTAGCTAAGGGAATGAAACAAGTAGCCTAAGGGTTCCAATAAAGTCTTTAAAAAATAATGTTTCTATCCAACCTCAGCTATTCATTAGACTATACTGTATCTGAAAATTTCCAATGAAGAGTTGAGTATTTATATGGCAGTATGTCTATGAAAATTCTCAGTCATGCAGATCATGGTTGTCCCAAAGGAGCTTTTTAAACAGGCAACTAGACTTTCTTGGGTTTTTTTGAATAAGTTTTTGCTTCTCATCCAAAAAGCTTCTTCAGCTCTGACTTGATGGTGGGGAATGGAAGGAGTTATATTCCTTGCAGACAGCTGGTCATTTGCATTTTTTAGACAGTCATTGAGGCCACATGGAGGTTTATCTGTGTTCTCAGGGTCACCTGAGTAGTGCAAATGGGTGTGGAACCTTCTTGGAACTTCTGAAATGACTGTATTGTAGACTAGAGATAGATGATATCATATCCCTCCCTCTCAGTTGAGAGAGGGCTGTTTAGTTTTGACATACATGGCTTCTTTGACCCCTCCCTCAAACAAGTTGTCCAAAATGTGGACTTTGCTGTTTTCAGAAGAGTGGTCTGAACTGAGCAACATAGTATATGCAGTACAATGCAGTGAGACATGTGGAGATCTGCACATTGGACAATTAAGACAACCATTTCATAAATTGATGACACAACATAGGAGAACAAACCCATAAGGACAAGATTCAGCAGTCCATGTGCATTTAAAAGACAAAGGCCACTCTTTTGAAGACAGCAAAGTCCACATTTTGGACAAAAAGGACTTCTGGTTTGAAAGAGAGGTTTAATCTTTGTCAAAATTGAGCAGCCCTCTCTCAACAGAGTGAGAGAGATATGACATCATCTATCTCCAATCTATGACACTGTTGTAGCCAAAAACCCGGTCTCTCTAGCTTAAAAAATGCATCAGGCGTGGGTACAAGTAGATGACCACGAAGGGTCCCTTTATTAGACTAGCCACAAGCAAAACTCACGATGAGCTTTGCAGGTTATAACTGGAGGAAAAGCCAGCGAGCCGCAGTTTTATATTTTGCCGCGGCTTCGCCTGTCACACTTCCCATTGGCTGGAAGTCCCAGCCAATGGGAATCGTCTGTTCAGCAGCCAATCAGCTGCAGGTTCGGAAGTTTGCGCGGGTGGACTGGAGTAAAAACTCCGCCCGTGCATGCATGGAGACATAATACCCCTCCCCTCTTGGATGGAGTGTTCTAGATGGCAGATCGCACAGGCATAGTCATTGAGGTAAGTGGGGCGGTGCCTGCTTCATGCTGAATGGTGCAGACTCGGTTCATTTGAGCTGCCACTGCTGACCAAGGAGGATGTGTCGGGGACCCCTTGTGTCTTCGGCGGCTGCAGTGGCTGCGGCGGCTGTGGCGGCAATGGCGGCTGTGGCGGCGGTTGGGCCTCGGCGTCTGGGACGAAGTCTGAGATGGCCCCAGGTAGGCCCCCAGTGTTGACTCCGCAGTGTAGGTCCCCCTTAGACCCTCACTCATCCCCGGGCTTGACTTGGTCTCGACCCCCCCTTCTCGCCCCATGCTGTCACTTGTTGGGGAACTCTCCCTAGTTCTTTCCCGCAGTTGGTCGATGTGCCTCTTCTAGAGGCAATTGTCCGGTAGCCATACTTCATAAGATTTCGGCCCAGTTGACCGAGTTATGGTCCCGGGTATCCATTTTGGTGGGCCCGGGTAATTATGAGCGAAGACCCCCTCCCCCTCTAAGAAAACCCTAGTTCCTTGGGATGGGAGGTCCGGTGAGGTGGTGGGGTCGTCCAGGTGGACTCGGCTCAATGGAATTTTTATGGCTGCGGTTTGATGTGGGCGAAGGGGTGGAGTGTTGGGAAAGGAGAAAAGTGTTTATTTTTTGTTGTAAGTTCCCTGTTGTCATGTGACTGAGCACGTCTTTGGTCATTCTTACTGCCCGTTTGGCCTGTCCATTTGCTATCGGCTTGTAGGGTGCAGAGGTGGCATGGCGGATGCCAAGGCTGGTGAGAAATGTGTGGAAGTTTTCTGCCGTAAATTGGGGCCCATTGTTGGAGACCAGAACGTCTGGTAGGCCATGGGTAGTGAAGACTGTTTGAAGAATTGAGATGACAGCTTCGGTGGTTGCTGATCTCATAGGGTAGACTTCTGTCCAGTGGGCGTCCACAATGATGAAAAGCATGTGTCCCTGGACTGGCCCTGCAAAGTCAATGTGGAGGTGGGACCATGGATTCTGAGTGTTGTCCCATTTAGAGATGGGGCCGCCAGGGGTGCTGTGTGGGACGCTTGGCAGGGGGGACAACTCTTGACTTTGTTTTCGATGTCCTCACCTATGTTTGGCCACCAGATGTAACTTCTGGTCAAGGTTTTCATTCTTACAATGCCCGGGTGGCCTTCGTGGATTGCTGTTAGGACAGGCTGCTGTAGCTGTGGGGGTATGATGACCCTGTGTCCCCATAGCAGACAGCCTCGTTGGGTGGACAGCTCAGTTTTCCTAGGTTATACAGTTTGAATTGTTGCCCTTTTCATTGTGAGGGCCAGCCTTTCAGCACCCATTGGAGGACAGTGGCCAGTGTGGAGGCTTTGGGTGTACATTGGGCGATTAGGCTGGCCGTAACCAGGCTTTCTGGGATGTGTTCCAGGAGGAGAAGGGGAAGTGTGGGTGCCGGGTCTACCAGGTTGACTTGGGCTGGGCAGCGGCTGAGTGCGTCAGCATGAGAGATTTGGGTCCCTGGCTGGTATTCCAATGTGTAAGAGTATGCTGCCAGGAATTCAATCCAGTGGGTGAGGCAGGGGGAGATTACTTGGGGCATTTGCTTGTCCCCCGCAATTAGTTCCAGCAGGGGTTTATGGTCAGTAATGAGAGTGAATTTCTGGCCATATAAGTCGTCATGGAAACGCTTAATCCCCACCACAGCTGCCAGGGCCTCTTTATCGAGCTGACTGTAATTTGGCTCAGCGGCTGATAGGGTCCTGGAGAAGTATGTGATCAGCGCTGTGGATCCATCGGGGAAAAGGTGACTGAGTACTGCACCCACGCCATATGGTGAGGCATCGCAAATTAGCTGGACTGGGGTCACTTCACTATATTGTATGAGCAGGCTGTCTGAAGTGACTAGGGCTTTCACTGCTTGGAATGCTTTTTGTTCAGTCTCTCCCCAATGCCACGGGGTTGCTTTGCTTAGTAGTTTATGCAGCGGTTCTGTGACTGTGGCTTTATGTCGCAGGAACATGCTATAGAAATTGAGCAGACCTAGGAAAGCCTGCAATTCCGCTTCATTTGTTGGGGCGTGGCGTTGTGAATTGCTGCTGTTCTATTTTGTGGGGGGTGGATGCCTGCCGCGTCAATCTTAAAACCCAAAAACTCCACCTCTTTGACTCCAATTAGGCACCTTTTTTATTCAATTTGAGCCCTGCCCCCCTGAATCTTTGTAAGGTGGTCCTCAGCTTGTTGATTAGGTCTCGATGGTCAACTGCGGCTATTAGGACGTCATCAAAATACGGGGTGACTCCAGGGATGCCCTGCAATAAACGTTCCATTAATGACTGAAATATGCCAGGGGCTGTGCTTATCCCAAATTGTAGGTGTGTGCACTTGAATGCCCCCCGGTGGGTGACTATTGTTTGGGCTTCAGTTATTGCGTCATCTACTGGCAATTGCTGGTAAGCCTGTGCCACGTCTAATTTTGCAAAAAAATTTCCTTGGCCCAGGGAATGGAGGAGATATTGGATGACTGGAACTGGATATGCATGCCATTGTAATGCCTTATTAATTGTGCATTTGTAGTCTGCACATACCCTAATAGACCCATCTGGTTTGATTGGGGTGATGATTGGGGTCTCCCATTTCATGTGGTCGACTGGCACTAATATCCCTTGTGCTATTAGCTTGTCCAATTGCTCGTCCACCTTAGGTTTAAGGGCCAAGGGGACTCTCTGTGGGTTTAATTCTTATGGGTGGCACCCCTGGGTCTAAGCTAAAGGAAATGGGTGTCCCCCTGTAGGTCCCCAGCTCACTGTTGAAGACGTCCTCGAATTCCTTGGTGATGTCTGTGCCCAGGGTGGTTGAGATGTGCTTGACTTCATCGATGTGTAGGCCTAGCTGGCGGAACCAGTCTCTGCCTAGAAGTCGGGGAAAAGTTCCAACTGCAATTACTAGAGGCAGATATTTGGAGACATTGTGATGCTCTACGAGGACATTTATTTGGCCCTGGATGGGAATCTGGTGTCCTTGGCAGTCATGGAGGGTGGTTGCTGCTGGGCCGAGGCCCCTCTCCTTGATAGAGGGCATCAGGTTTTTTATGGCTTGCCAGGACATGATTGTGACTGGGGAGGTGGAGTCGATCTGCATTTTGCATTGCTTCCTGCTTATGCTGGCCGTGGTGCTGAAAATCTCCGAGTCTGTGTCTTTTTGTGTGGTTTGCTGGATTTCATTGTCGATTGTGAGGCATTCCTTGTCCGGCCTTCTAGGCATGTTGGGGGTCCATCTATTGTTGTAAGATGGCCCCGTCCTGTAGAGTGTGACACATGGACCTTGTGCTGGGCCCACTGATGGTGGTTGTGCCTGAGATAGGGCTCAGTAGGCACGGAAAATGTGCCCCTTCTTGGAGCAGTTACTGCAGAACGATTGTTGGTATGGGCAGTTGGCACGCATGTGCTTCCATTGCATCCGGCACATTGTGGTTGGCGTGGCTTGCTGGGCATGGTGGCCATCTTGGGCCCCCTCATGGGCCTGACTAGGAGGACGTCGCCATCTTCCTCTGAGTCTCCTTCGGCTTCTCCCCCATATGCAGCCTGGTACACGTTGTCATGTTTCTTTGTTCTAGTTGGTGGGTAAGCCACTTCTGCAGCCATGGTCTCTTCTATGGCTGATGCTAGGGTTAGTGTTGGTCTTGCGACCAGTCTCCGTCAAATCTTCTCATTGCGGAGGCCTCTGACCAGTTTGTCTCTTATTATCCAGTCGAGCTGGGTGTCGAATTCGCAGTCGGTGGCTAGGACTCGTAGGTCGGCCAGGTAATCAGCGATGGATTCCCCCTCAGCCTGGCATCTGGCTTGGAAGTTGAGTCTTCGGGACAGTGATGAAGGCTTCAGGGCATATTGTGCCTGTAGTTTTCTCTTTAGCTCGGGCCAATCAATTTCCCACAGCATCTGCGGTGAGGCTACCAAGTTAGCCATTTGCTGGATGGCCTTCCCGCAGACATTCAGGAAGATGCCTTGCTTCTCTTGGTTAGTGAAGCCCATTTGCCGGCTGCCGATAAGGTAGAATTCAAATCTCTGCATGAAAAGGTCCCATGTCTCTGCTTTCGGATCGTACGGGTTGCACTGGATGAGCTATTTGTCGCAGCCGCTGTTGCGGGTGGCATGGTGGCCATATCAGTGATCGTCAGCTACTGGGGAGGTCCGGAGCTCTGAAGCAAAAATCCCACCTTCGTCGCCAGTGTTGTAGCCAAAAACCTGGTCTCTCTAGCTTAAAAAATGCATCAGGCGTGGGTATGAGTAGATGGCCATGAAGGGTCCCATTATTAGGCTAGCCACGAGCAAAACTCACGATGAGCTTTGCAGGTCATAACTGGAGGAAAAGCCGGCGAGCCACAGTTTTATATTTTGCCGCGGCTTCACCTGTCACGCTTCCCATTGGCTGGGAGTCCCAGCCAATGGGAATCGTCTGTTCAGCAGCCAATCAGCTGCAGGTTCGGAAGTTCACGCAGGCGGACCAGAGTGGAAACTCCGCCTGCGCATGCGTGGAGACATAACAGACACAGTCCACCAAGAAGGCTCCACACCCATTTGCAGTACTCAGGTGACTCTGAAGACACAGATAAACCTTCAGGTGGCCTTAACAACTCTCTAAAAGAATGTAAATGACCAACTGTCTGCAAGGAATATAAATCTTTCCATTCCCCACCATGCAGTCAGAACTGAAGAAGTGAAATATCTTCAAATAAAAACAAGAAAGTCTAGTTGCCTTTTGAAAAAGCATCATTGGGACTTATATGGCAGCAGTTTTATAGGTACATTTATCCACTGTCCGATAACTTGTACAGTCAGGAAATTCTTGGATCTACTTTCTTTAGTGATTTTAGTCTGTTTAGTCTATTGATCCTGCTATCTGGGGAAGTGGAGAATAAATGCACTCCATCTTATGGGTAATAGACCTTCAGATATTTGAAAACTGCTAGCACATCTAGTTTCTGAAGTATTTCCTGAAGAATAAATGTACCCTGATCCTTTAATTGTTTCTCACAGTTTTTGGTTTCCATCACCAGCTTGCTAATTCTCCAGTGAATTCATTCCAAATTATTCTTTTCCTTTTTAACTCTAGTGAATTGGCTATGGTCCTCCAACTATGAATATAAGAGCAAAGAATGGAAAAAATAATTTCCAATGACTTAGTCTCTAGGTTCCTGTTAATGTATTCCAAAATAATATTTACTTTTTTTAGCAACTGCACCACCCTGCTGTCTCTTGTTAAACTTTGGTGCTCAAGGACTCCCAGCTTCTTTTACATGTACTACTACCAAACTAGGTTCTCCATCTTATGTTTGTGCCTTTCATTTTTCTTTTCCAGATATAGAATTTTACATTTATTTCTGTAAAATCCCATCCTATTTCAAGCCTGCTACTCAAATTTAAATTGTCTGTCTATCTCCCTCATCTAAAGTATTAGACAGTCTCCCAGGCTTGAGTCAACTGTGGTTAGATACATATATCTTCAACAGTCTCATCTAAGTCATTGATAGAAATATTGATAAACAAAGAGCATAGAGCAGGGCCCTATGGTACTATAATCAATATTTCCCTCTAGGCTGGTTATTATTCTGACAAGCCCACTGAGTCTTCAGACCTAACTCTACCCTCTCAGCTGAAGCTCAAGGTAAAAAGGATGGAGTTCTTATTCCCAAAATTCAATAGTCTTAGAGAGTTTGTCTTATTGATATTATGGATGATATAATGTACATTTACTGCTCATGATTAATTATAATTCCTTTTAGAAGTTTGCATTTTTTTTTCTTTTCAAGTTATGTCATAAGCAAACTGTATGTACCCACTAAATCCTGAAGTTGTTTTGTAGGAAGTCAAAGTAATGTCCCTCAGCCCCAATATGTATTCATATGCTGTGTTAAAATACTTCTTATCAGGTCAGTTATTGCACTCCCTACCTCAGATGCTATATATTTCTGTATTTTATATTATCATTTGTTAAATGCATTCCAACATGCAATTTATCTTAGTCAGCAGATTTAAGATCTTTATGCCACCATGTGTATCTAGGGATTTCAGAAATAAATCATTGATGCTAGGCTTGTTCCTTATGCAACCAATGTTTATAAAGGCAACCCACAAGGAAAGATGGGATAATAGGAAATAAAGGCATATCATAGCAGTAAAATGTATGCTTCCCCTGCTTTCCAAGATGACACCTGAGGGTTTTAAATTAAATTTAAATTCAATTTTAACTCTATACTTAATTGTTTTTAATTTTAATTGTTTAATATTATTTTTAATTGATTTTTAAAGTTAAATTCTAAACTTAATTGTTTTAATTGATCAGCCATTATTTAATTATTTTAACTGGTTTTTAAATTGTTTATGCTTATTTTATTGGCTGTAAACTGCCCCGAGTCCCCAGGGAGAGGGGGTGGTATATAAATCGTGAAAAATAAATAAAATAAATAAATGTGAAAACACAGACCAAATTCCATTTAATTTTACATTTTCTATTTTTGCTATTTTTTATTTTTAATAGACACAGTTACTGTATGTTATTGAATCTAGAGTCTGAAAGTTGTATTAAATTTGGTTTCATATTATATAGGAATGCATTTCAAGAAAATAATCAGGTCTCATGACCACGAAAACTTCTATTTCATTATTTTGTTTCTGATCAATTTAAAACAAACAGATACAATAAAAGATACATTATTATCAAGCAGAGAAAAAATGCACCTTGCTGAAATACACAATATTTAAGAAAGAACATTACATATGTTTATTATTATTTATGCACTGTCTGTACACAAATACTTTTCTATTATTAAATGTTTTTTGCTGAAGTCTGTGAGCCCTGTTGTATACCCATATAAGGAGTTGTTGGAGACAGCAAGTCTGGCCGCCGGCATTCAGAGAGCGGGAAAACCCTGCTCTCTG
>JAEANM010016436.1:0-13275 GCA_017656035.1 Myanophis thanlyinensis
TAATTAAAAATAACCCCAAAATTTAAAACGAGTTTATATAAAAATTAAAATTTAAGTTTAAAATTAATTAACCCTTTAAGAAGTAATAGCTATTTCTCACTTTTAAAATGTAGACTTTTGAATTTTAAAAAAAATCAAAATTTTAATTAGAAAAAGCAAGCTGTTAAATGTATTTTACAGGAAAAACACTAAGGTCCCTTCTTGGTAAATGGAAAAAGAAAGCTATCAGCCTAACAAAGCTAGGGGGCCATTTTTAAGCACAAGATCAAATATAAAATAAAAGCTTAGCAGCTTCACTTAGAATTTTATTTGAGAAGTTATTCTGTATTTAGTGTTTCCCATAGCATTTGTATAAAAAAGAAGTATTACATGTATACATTCAGAATTACCGCAAGCTGTGGTTTGTGTATACACATGCAATGATCTGTTTACACTTCATTTGTCCTACATGTAAAAAAAAAGTGTGAAATGAACCTATTCTTATCTGTTGATTATCAAGATTAGAAAACTGAACAAGAGACAAGAATAATATTCTTCATCATTGGAATGAAAGTTTCAACAAAGTTCATCTTATTACTTTCTTTTCAGCTTCTCACTTGCTGCTATGACATCATTTATATCTCAAATCAGTATTTGGCAAATGATCAAGAATAATCTCTGGCTACACAACATGAAGCTGAATGGCTTTTCAAAAATTGCCAAAAAAACAACAACTTAAATCTTAACTAAAAGTGTACATTTTTTACATAAGGCATACTTTTCTTCCAATATTGTGTAGTTTAAGCCAAACCATTGAATAGAATTTAAAATATTTAGAGTTGATGAACTACAGGAAAATTGTTAATAGCATTTCTGGAATAAAGTCAGCAGGTATGCCAGTGAAACCAATGTTTTTTCAACTGTTCAGATTTACCATTATTAGCTTGTTGAAATAATGAATGGATTTACAAAACATACCATATGAAGCCATGATTTATTGGACCGGGTTTTGTTAAATAAATCACAATCAGATGGATTCGCCCAACTTAACTCATTACTCATCCTTACAAACAGGTTCACTCTCAAATCAGAGAGATCCTAAGAGGTATCTGCAGGAGGCAAGGGGCAAGGGCAACTAACAAAAGCAGTGTTGTACTATATCACAATGCAAGCGCCTTAAGTACAAAATGGTATTTAAATTTAAGTTCATAGAACATTGTCTTCTGTATATTTACTATATTCTGATGAGCAGTACATAGTATTGCAGAAATACCAGTATATGTTACATGTTACACTGTTAATTAAATCCTTTTCTTACAAAGCTTATGACAAAGTAACTTTTGAGACTGTACAAAACCAAAATCCTTGGCAAAAGTTATAAAAGCATTCCCAGGAAATTATGGCTCATCAGTGGATATCTTCGCTATTGCTACTTCATGTAAAAAAATTGTTGCAAGACATCTATGCTTGTGTTGAATGAATCAAAATCAAGCTATGTATTTAAAAATAATTAGTAACATTCCTATTCCTGGATTTCTTCCTCAGTTTTATACATTTACTTATCTGAAAATTGTGTTCATAAAATGGCCATTTTAAGTATAATTTTCCAAAGAGTTCAAGACAGAGATTTGCTTTCAGTTCTAAGGGACCATGATCTGGCATGCTGGGTATTTGTCTCTCCAGTGATTTGGAGACTGGAATAATTTGGAGCATTGGCTGTCTGCTGTTCAAATGTCAGAGAATCTAGTAATATCCTTTCTGACTAACAAACCTTATTAAAAGGCATTAACTTTTGTGACATGAGGCTCACTTCATGAGATTGTGCTACTGTCACAACTCTACTCACTCATATTGGAAACAGCGACGACCCAACAATGGGTCGTAGAAGTAGTATAGGTGAGTGAGTGACTATGCCATTTTTATGAGTAGTCACCACAGCTCCGTTTGGTGCAATACCCTCCCTGGCTCTGAGAAAGTATCCTGATCAGATCTGTAGCTCTTTTTCCTTCAGGGAGTCAGAACTGTAACTGCAATTCTTGTCTACTTGCCTGCCTGCCTGCTTTGTGAACCTTCCAGCTGCTCAGAAAAACTGAGATCACTGTCAAATTCCTCACAAAACCCATCAGGGGGTCTTGATCCATGGTTTGAAAATCTCAGACATAATGCCTCACCAGAAAAAAAAAGAAAAGGAAAAAAAAGGAAAAAAAGATTACAATCTCCTGAATTCTTTTAAGGCCCAGATTGGAATACTCCCACATGCCAAACTTCTTGCTTCCACCCTTTTGCTGATTTTGCTGGGCTCCATCAATCCTAATTATGTAAGAATAGTTGCCTGCACTCTTGGTTTTATTAGGAAATATAGAGTATTAAGAAGAAATGTGTATTTTCTGTGCTTCTGGATTATTAGCATAATGGCACTGCAAAAGAGAAGTGACCTAGGAAATTAAAGCAGCAAACAGAAAGAGAATTTCATCTGGAGGATGGGAGGAATCAAAATATTCACAGCAGCTGGGAAAAAATCTCTAATTATTTTGGACTGGACAGAATTAACAAATAGATCTGGAGATGGAAAATTGAAAAATTCCTCCAATTATTAGAAATGAAGTGCCTTGGGTGTGGGGGGGGGGGAAACTAAGAAAGATTATTGATATCTGCTGAGCACAAGTTGTATTAGGGTTTTTTAAAGAACCAGCTGAAAGTGGTTGAAGAGTACAACTCTCAGACTTCCCAGTCCCCAATCACATTTCCTTAATAAATCTTTATGAGAAACATAAACATGTCTGACTGAATCTATTACAGAATATATATCAATTAAAAAAGAGATTAAATGCCAATATTATCAAAAGAATAATAATTTTAAAAGTATAATATAGTCACAGCAGCTATTCTGTACCTGATAAATGTTACTGGAGACTTTTGAACAAGAGCCCTCAAATACAGACAAATCTCCACCAGATATTATTAATTTGAGTTTAGCATCAATTTCTGCAAGTTGATGATATTCCATTGGTTCGGGTGTATATCCTTCACCTGGCATTAATGTTCCAATTGTTTCTTCCTATTAAAGTAAAATGAAATAATTTTTGCCCATCAAATTACATGAGTAAAAAAAATATAATTATATAAAAAAGCATGTCATACTGTACCTGCAGACTAAAAAGTTAGTTTATTTTTATATGTATAACTGCTATATAAGAAAATCAGGACTCATTTTTTCTTCTTTGTTTCTTTTCTTGCACTTTTGCTTTGTCTTTTTCCTATTTCATTTTATTTTTTTCTTCTCTTTATTCTAAATGTTAGTTCTTGTTAATCTTTATATTTTTTTCTTCAAATTTTTAATAGTCATATGAAAACGAATATGTATTTCTGTTGACAATGCATATTTTAAATCAGAGCATGCATTTCCATTAACTGTTAAAAGTCATATGCGCTTTAAATGCATCGTAGTTTTGGAAAAGTGGAAGACTGTTATGTCCTCTAACTTCTTAGAATTATTTTAAATATTAACAAAAAAAAAATGTCCAATGCCACATTTCCAAATTACAAGTGCACCCCCTACTGGCATATAAATATAGAAGGAATACAATGCTTGGTCTTGAATTTACAGTAGACAGAATTTTTCTATAGCATGTTGGAAAATCCTGTGATAATTAGGTTGTATGCTAGCCTTCAAAATAAGTTTCCATGTGATACTTTGAAAGTGTACATAGAATGACCCAAATTACTCAGGAAATGCTACATATCTTCAGCTGGGAACAGTGGTTACATCTGCACAAACGTAAATTGTTGAAGTGATGATTCTAAAAGAAATGTTTGGGCCATCAATGCCATGTAGAAATCAAATATATCTGCCACAAGAACATTCATGTCTATAAAACAGGATATCTAACTTTTTGATAATGGTCTTTCAATAGGCGAACACAATAAATAAATACTTGGAAGTAACTCCACATGTCAGTGTTGATTCTTTTGACCTTACATTAATACTGTCAGACTCAAGACAACAATCTGCATATCTGCATACTAGATATATTTTGTGAATTACTAGGGAGGGTCCACTTTTCCTACATGCCAAAGACTTCAAGCTTTTCTATCTCTTTGCTTTCTGGGAAAGGGCCCCTCTCTCCTGTCACTCTGGACTACATTCCATCACAGATATATCCACTGACTGGGATCAATTCTATCACTCAGACACCCACTGGATCACATTTATAGTCAATGGCTGATTTATCTGAGCAAGTTGTCCTGGAATGAGTCTCTGCTAACGTTCCATGAAAGATGCACATCAATCCCAGCTTCACTTATGCTGTAATGAAAACCAGATACCATCCATCCTTAGCTCCATTCTCATAACCAACAATAATGTTAGTAGGTTCCATCCTGCTGGCTCTGAGGCTCTAAGTAGGCCTCCACGTAGATGGGAGATGATGTGTTGGACGACAAAAGTTCAGATGCAGAGAAGACTCTTCCTGCTTCATGCCATTTCCCACATCAACTCAGAAGCTAGGATGCTCTTACTCTTTAATTATTATTTGTTTGTTAAAGAAAGTTGGATCTTATCTGAATAGCACTACATAAGGCAGGTAAACCCAAAGGTGAATAATTATATGTATACTGTTGTACTTCTTGTATAAGCATTGGATACTATGAGCATGAAATTTAAAGAGTGCAAATATAATGTTGGTTTGAGCTGATTTGTTGAGTTTGTAAATGCAATGTATGCATGCTTTTGTATTGTGCTATTGTTAAATTTCAGGATGCCTTTAAAAGTGAAGAAATTTTCCATTGTTTCCAATGGTTTTGATTTTTATTCTGGCAGAAGAAGGAAAACAAATTAAAGTTGTATTCTTTTGCAACACAGTAGATTTGGAACATTCATCACAAAGTACTTTGTTCCAAACTCAAAACAAAGTACATTTCCATTTTTTTAACTCCTACAATCTCCTGAGGTAATTTGAAAGAGAGTAAATGGCCCTAAATCACTTAGTAAATTTCATGATCAATTGGAAACTTGAATGTGAGTCACCAATCCTAGGCTAATACCTTCTCCACAATACCACATTAGTTTTTTTTTCATTGTAGCAAAAGCCTAAGAAGACAGCACTACAGTAAATTCTTTGCCCAGAGCTTGTCTTGAAAAAGAACTTTGAATCAATATTATTAGTTCATACCTCAGTTTTAAATTTATTACTATTATTTTCTGTATCTTTCAGTAATTCGGATAGTCTCTCTCTCTCTTCATCTAGCATAAAAACATCACTTGACGAATCTTTGGCCAGCTGCATAAAGAAAAAAGCAATTTGGAAATTGATAGTCTTGGGAGATCAATATAGTCTTTTGAAAATCAATAAGGATTAGAGTTGTGTATGCTTCAGAAACAATATGGATGGAAGATGTGCTTTCGATCTTACACATCTCTCTGCTAGTTCAATAAACCAATAAGTTTATTCAGGTTTCTGACCAAGACAGAAGAAAGGGGCTACAACTTTAAGGGGTGATTCCTTGAACAGTAGCAACCTTTTTTCCCGTTCATCTGGAAGTGTGGAAAAAACAGGCTGCACACAATAAATGAGTATTGTAAAGGTGCTGCACCTGACAGGCTCCAAAGCATTTCTTCAAAATAATTTTTGCACCAAGCACATTCCGAAAAAAGAAGGAAGAGGACTAATTGTAAAATACTTGTAGTGGTAGATTAGTACTATATGTAAAATACCTGTAGTGGTAGATTAGCAACCTCATTTGGGATTCTGAAACTGGTTACCAAATGAAGCAGTTACTAAGTGGAAAAATTACATGATCATGACTGAGTTTTCTGGCAAAGCTGACAAGGGTAACCAGTTTCATACTTTAGCTTTTGTTTGCCTCCTAACTGAGCTCCCATCCTATAAAATGTTTGCTGCAGTGCTGGATAATAAACAAGAAGGGAATTAATATTTATATTTACATTCATTGGAGAGAAAGAGATTAGAAAAGAGTAATCACATCAAAAGCAATGTGTTGATGTCAGCAGCCAATTGGCAAACAACCTATGTATTCAACATTGTGTGCCTATTTACTGTACTCTTCTCTAATCCCTTCATCTGCAATCTTCTGCTAAGGGATGGAGGGTAGAGGAAAGGTTGCCTACAGAAATCACTTGGCAAGGGCCTTTTTTTCTGGGGGCAATGAGGGAAGAAGAGGGGCTGCAATTGGCACATGGGAGGGGGAAGAAGACAGAAAAGCACCAAAGTGACTGACGGCCATCAATTATTTTCCCAATGGAGTGCTGTGCCATGATGGAGCTCAGGGTTAGAAGAGAATAAACGGGCATATAATGGCTGCTGAATACCTCAATGTTCCTGAGAGTTTTATCAGCATATTACTTTTCATTTCTACTCCCATTGTGTGCCTGCTTACTCTCTTCTAATCTCTTCTCCAGTCTCCCCGCTCTGCAAGGGTAGAAAAAAAAGAAAAACAACAGGTCAGACACAGAACAATATATATTAATTGTAACAGAGATCACATGAATGAGGGAGACTGAGAATGACATAAATCAGTGATGTCAAACTCGCAGCCTGCAGGCCAGATGCGCCACACACTGGCCATGCCAACCCCATTTTAGCAAAGGGGGGAAAAGTCACGAAACATCACGTGACGATGCGACAATGCAAGTTTAACACCCATCATAAATGCTCATAAATTGGTCATAAAGGTTTTTTTAGCTCTTTGTAACTTTGAATGATTGCTGAATAAGTAGTTAAGCTGCATTATCTTTACTATACAATATAGTCACTTAAGTTGGTACTAAATGTGCCAGATGCTACATAAATTCCATAGAAATCTTTTGACAGTGTTACTCTTCCACATCAATCATAACTTTGTTATAATGAACTTTGTAAACATTCTTATCAATAAATGTCATAGGCACAGCATAAGAACAACTTGAAATAAGACGTGCAATTAAAGGTGGACATTCCATTATGAAGATATAATTACATAGTGGTTTAACACATTCTATTTCTCTGGCAATACCTGACACTGAAAATAATTAGAGTGCAATCAATAATCTCATATATTTCAGATAAACTGCAGAGAAATTTTAATAAGGTGATTTTTCTAAATGAGTAACAAGACAAAGCTTAATAAAGAATTCTAATCTTATGTTTTGTAATCAAGGTATTTAAATACATACCTCTATGTTCTTTTTAACAAAGTTTGGGTTTTTCTTAAAGCTTGCTGTACTTTTTGGATCAGTGTTTTCCATTTTCTTCACTGAACTGCTTGTTACACTATCAGCTGAATCACCTTCAGATATTGAAATAGAAAAAGAATTATTGAGGAAACAAAGAAAAAATTAGCCAGCTCAATTAAATTTCAGAATTATGTTTCAGTATGTTATGTAAAAAAATTATTTCATTACTATATTGTAGATTGTAAACTATGTTTTCGATATTATATTACATGCTTTACTGAAAATTCATTGATAATACTAGTTAAGAACAAATTGCAGACAAAGAAAACTAATATGAAATGCAAAGACAAGCCAACCATTCTCAAATCCAAAATGCATTTTTCTGTGAATGGAAGTGAACATTACATGGAAACTTTTGATCTCACATCAAGTGTAATAAAATGTGAGGGAAGGCTCATATAAAACAATTCTTAGAAAAAGTAGTTCTTACAATATTACTTTTTAATCTTTCCAATGCTGGGCCAATATTTAGGCAAAATAATGCTTTTATTTCATGCAGCCCATATAATAATAATAATCAAAATAATAATAATCAAAAGGCATGCTTTCACATATTTGTTATTCTTTTAAAATTATATCTGGAGAACAAAAGTGTATTGTACTTCGCTTTGTTTGTCTTCCGTTAGTCTCATAATTTTCTGGAGGAAGCTGAGTTTCAAATATGTTAAACGTTTCATTGTCTTCGCAAGCAGAAAGATCTGTTAATGAAACATATACCGTGAAATAAAATGATTTCTATTCAGGAAGTGAGGGATCAGTTTGGATCTCAACTGATCCAAAGAGGCTGCTGGATTGGAAACTTCAGCAACTGTATTAGGCTGAACTAAATTAGCTACAGTAATCATTTTCCCTATATTTTCAAGGTGAATTAAAAAAATTACAGACGTACTTGGTCAGGAAAGCATACATTCTGGTACACCATCCATTCCCAACTGATATGAGTTGCAGGAGTTTTGAATTAGAGGACAAATTATCTTTTTGCTACAATATATCAAATAAGAGGGGTGAACAAACTTTTGACAATCAAAAGCTGCACTCAACATTTGGGAGGTGCTATGAAACACAGTGATAATACAGCAATGCAAACTGGGTGGACTTTTAAAAATATGTGAAGAACATATGCTACAAATCTGATGTTTTCTACTCAAAATGGAAAGTAAGAAAGCCACCAATTTTCATCATTCACATTCAGAAGAGGTTCTGAAAGCTGTTATGAAGGGTTCAAAGGCTGCAGGTTGCTAACCCTATATTAAAATTAATACCAAAACTTTATTTTTTTTTTCATTCTTACCAGGAGTTCCAGAAAATGGTGAGTTCAAAGCTAAAAATCTGGTAGTGTTTACTTCCTCTTCAGTAATTATTGAAGAACTTCGGGATGTCATAGACTGCATTCAGGTAGTGAAATACATATGTACATATAAGGATAAATGGACATTCCAGAATATTTATGCATACTGCTAAAGTTTTCCTTAAGTTTTTAACGGGCTCCCCCATACAACTGCAGATTTAACCACTTTGTTTTTATCCCACATGCAGTGATTTACACATACTTTTATTATTGAGCTATGTACCCAACAAAATTTATTTGGTAATTACAGCTTTTAGCAACAGATTACAAAAGTTATAAGCAAGGATTTGAGCAAAGTATTTTCAGAAAATATTGCATGAGATGTGTATGTCGCAGGAACTCTACAACGTAATAAATTCATATAAATTTAGCACAAAATATTTTATACTATGAGATTTTAATATTCAGTTTATAGCAATTCATGAAAAATATCCATAATTTATCAAAGTAGATGAACTTCTACTAGGCCATATCTACAGACTTACTAAATAAATCAATAGGTAGCTTAATTGAGCAGAAAATCAGCATATAAGTCAAATACATACATAATAGATAACAGGTTTTTATATGCCAAAAAGCAATTTAAATGTAAATAAACATAGCCATTCATCATCATACATAAATGATGGTTCATAGAAATACTCTGGAACTAATACTGTAGTTCTAACCTGAAATTCTTCCCATAATTTTGCTCTCAATTCTCTGCCTTGCTTTTTGACTGCTCTTTCCTGGGATTGTTTATTTGCCAGTATCAGGTCCAAACTTTTCATCTTCTTCATTGCTTTCAGGATGAGAAGATCTACACCTTTCTCCTTAGAATCATCCAGGTTTGCAGACCTGGATGTCCCTTAAAATATAAAACTGACTATTAAAATCAAATCATCTTTCCATCAAAAATATTCTTAACAGCATTTCAAGTTGATCTACTAAAATGCCATCAAATGAAGAATATTATTCAGTAATCCACTAGGAATACAACACCAATGCTACAATATTTTAAACAAAATATTGCTTTTAATTGATGAAACTTAAAATTGTTTCAAAACTATTATTGCTAATACAAATATCTGTAAAATAAACAGACGTCCATCCCTAGCCAGACAAGTGATGTGGTGGCAATGCAGGTCAAATGCTTGGAAGCTGTAAGGGTCTGGATGGGGAGGAACTGGCTTCAACTCAACCCTGGGAAGACTGAGTGGTTATGGGTTTTTGACCCCACAGGATCAGATGATTCTCTATCTTTGATTCTGGACAGGGTGGCACTTCCTTGGAGTGTGTGATTGGTGCGTAATTTGTGGGTCCTTCTAGACTCATGCTCCTGCTTAAGGAGCAGCTAAGCCCAGGAGCCTTTGCACAGATTCATCTAGAGCACCAATTCCACCTTTTCCTAGCCTGGAAGTCCTTCCTCATAGTCAACCATGCCTTGGTCATCTCTCAGTTGATTATACACCCATATACAACAAAGGAAGATGGAGGAAGTTCTAGCATTTATTTATGCTGCCTTCAATGCCTTCTACATGGGACTGTTCTTGAAGATCATCCAGAAACTTCAACTGGTCCAGAATGAGGCAACACACACAGTAATACTGTGTAAGCTACATAGGCTTTCAATTTCTTCCAGGTTGCAACTCAAGGTGCTGGTCATCACCTTTAAATTCTTATATGGTAGAGCCCCAGGCCACTTAAAAAACCACCTTTCCTTAAGGACATCTGCCCATTCCTTAAGGCCATGCCGGATAGACTCCTGATTCCTTCTCCCAAATATTGTTATCTAACTTTCCCATGGTGATCTCTGCCCTCATGGAATATCTTACCCCCTGAAATTCAGCAGATCTCCATCCTTTTAGCCTTCTGTAAAGCCTTAAAAATCTGGATTTCCCCCAAGTGTTGGGAGATTAGACAGAGCTATATTTGCTTGGGATTGGCAACGGGTTTTTGTTTTTATTGTTTTTTAATGCTTTATGCTTTAATTTTGTTTAATTTAATGTTAAGTAATATATTTTACAGTTTTTAAAGGATTTTACTGAGAGCCGCCCAGAGTTGTTTGAAGGATGGATGGCTATATAAATGTATCAATACATAAACAAATAAATAAATACTAGAATTTTCTCCATGTTCCCCTGTTTTATATGTGTATAATCATTCAAATGATCATCCTGATAGAAAGCTCAGAAACAGAGAACTTTATTGCAGTCATTAAAAAGTAGAAAAGAATTGGTATTCAAATATCCAAACCAAATTAACAATACAGGATATGCAGGAAAACAGAAACCTCAGATTTGCCATAGGATCTAAAGCTTTCATCAAGCTTTCATCAAAATGACAAAAACAGAATCATAGCATCACAATCCAAAATCCATTCCTTTTGTACAAGTGTGCACCATCATGACATACATTAAAAAATTGCAAGACTTGTACTTACACTATTTCATAATTTACACTTTCTTTCTTCCCATTACAATTATTAATGCTTGTAAACTAAACTGGATTTCTAACCCTAATTATAAGACAGACTATAAAAGATAAATACCTTTTTGTGGTTCAACTGGCTTATTCCGAGAAGCATTGTTGCAAGGGAGTTTATTTTCAGCAAAGACATTTTCAGAATCTACTGAACTTGAAGAATATTCTGAAAAAAGAGAAACAATGCATAGAAGTGCTATTTAAAAGTGTTATTAAAGAATCAAATCAACTGTAAAAGAGAATTACTCCAAGGTGGCTACAATCTGGAACAAACTATTTAGTCTTATGTTCAGTCTGAACCTAATCTTGTGAAATATTTATATATGTTCTTTAATGAGTTTAACATTTATATTTCTGTATTGATTGTTCCTTATTTTTCCATATTGTCCTAAAGTTTTATAAAGATCCAAGGACAGTTGGATCAGTCTTCTTTGCTGGCAAAACTGTTGGTTTCTTAACAGCCAAACAGAATTTCAACTGAAATTATCCTAGCGTGTAATTGCTATAGCAAGAAAAACTATACAACTGTTCAATGCCACAGTCAAATCCTAGACATAAGCACTAATTTATCCAGTTATATGTACTTTTATTCTTTTTTATAGTCATGTAATTCACCTGAAATTCATTTGTATTAAAGTAGTAAAAAGCAACATAAACTAGATTTTTTAATTCTTTAAATTCCTACACTTATAGTTATTTTTCTTTTGCTGAAGAAGAGAAGTACATGGCTTTTCGAGCTTGTTATTCAAAGATCTCTAACACCCTTAGAGTAGTAAATAAGCTATTTCCAAAAATAACTAGAAGGGGAAGTTTGCAAACTCAGTATCTTTTGAAAGGCTCCACTACAGTTGTGAGCATGATGGCTAATTTTCTCTCAACTCTTAGACCTGCAGAAAACTGCTATCCTGCAGTGTCTGCACAAGAAAGAACCATTTGCAGCACCAAGAAGTCATCCCCCATCCCTCACTATTGGGAAAAGTTCTGAGGAATCTGTGTATTCACATAACAATCCCCATCCACACACCCCACACCAAAATTCCCCATCCCGTAAAAACACACAAACATCCACACAACAGACCAAGTAATACTGCCAGCAGCTACTAATGGTGGTCCTTAAATTCATTGTTAAGTGCAATTACAGCTCAGGGATAAAAACTATTCAGAAAACATGTGGTCCGAGATTTAATTGTTCTATATCTTCTGCCAAAAGGCAATTTATATAGTTATATCATTGTCACAGGTCTTATTATACATTATTATTTACTCTAAATAAACATGAATAAGGTTATATTGATCATATAGTACTTGCCATACCTGGCATTTGATTTGTATGCTGTTGAAAATCACCAGCTTTTTCTTCAGATATTTGTTCTGAGAAACTCATTGGTTGAGTTTCACAATCATCCCCATTTTTATCATAATTTTCTTTTGAGTTCTCCCCTATGTGATTATTGCAAAAATCAACCTACAAGTGATATGGAATGGAAAGTTTTATGGAAAGTTTTAACAAGCGTATCAATCTTTTTATCTAAGGCTCCTGATTTATGAACATCACCTAATATCCTTGGGTAAAATCCATAAATTTGACTTTGTATATTCTTTTTACAAAAAAAATTAAATAAAGCATGTAATTATTCACTTACCTAGTGACATGGTAAACACTGAAATTCTATGCAAAACTTTGTAAGGTCTGTAGAACAAGTAACAGAGCAGAAAGGGTAACTACCTTAGACTGGTCTGGTTCTGGCGTTAAAATCTCTAGAGATGAACTTAAAATTTTGCTTCCATGATTATTTCTTGAGTTAGATGCTGGTCTTGAAATTCCATCCAGACTTCCTCTTGTAATATCCATTGGAGCTTTAAATGGTTAGAAAAAGAGAACTTAATTATATGGAATCTATTTTTAAAAAATCCAGGCTTCATTTTCAGTAATTATTGTCTTAATTGTCTTAATTTTGCAGTTTGTATCAGTTATTCAGTTTAATAGGCAAAAGAAATTAGTGGATATTATTTTATACTCTGTTGCCAAAAGCAATGGCCCCACTATGGTCAGAAGACTGCAAGACCCACTTAAGGTTAAGGAAATGAAAAAAATTAATTATGATGTGGTGATGAATGAAGTTGAGAAAAAGATAGATAAATATAAAATGATAAAGTTGTCTTGGCTTGGTAGAATCGCAATGTGTAAGATGATGTTGTTGCCGAAGTTTAATTTTTTATTTGAGATGTTACCGTTAAATTTGACAGAAAAAGA
>JAEANM010016437.1:0-13275 GCA_017656035.1 Myanophis thanlyinensis
AAGTGGGGTATCATACCTTTGTCAACTTTGCTGCAATTTTTAGCTTCTTCAAAAGCCCAGTCAAAATGGAAAGTCTGCCTTTGTATTCTGCCCAACAATGTAACTGAAATTAAAATAGAACCACTCAAGGCCAGGCTTTGCTCAAAAGTTTTCCCTCCATCTTGACCCTACAGCTCTACTGCTTCTGACTCTTATTGCCTATTCTTGGTTATTTTTATTTTTGTTTTTGTTTTTCCCTCCCCAAAATTAGCATGGTATGCTTTAAAATTTCACAGGTCATTTCCCCCATCTCGACACAGAAGTGAACATTTGGCTCTATGGTCTGATTCTCATAATAACCCCGAGCAAGCTCAGGGAAAATATATATGATTTAAGCAGAGGCCAGTTGAATAAACCATCTTGTCCTTCCGCTTACCTGAACTTAATTTGGTGGCTTTCCTTTGTGGGTAAATAGTTTAGCAACACTTGAAAAAAAAAGAACATCATTTCTCTTCCTATTAAGTCCTTCTCAAGCCAGGCATTTTTTTTTTTTTTTTTGTCTCCTGAAGTGGTTCCAAAGCACAATATGACCAAATACAATCAACTTACTGGACTCCGGATCTGAGTTTCCATCTCCCTCTGTCCGACTGTTGGGTGAGGTCTGCTCATAGTACTCCTCTTGAGGGAAACCCAGTGGCAAAGGATGGCTCATACTGGTGTTACTGCTGGGCTCGTGTTCTCCCAGCCCACTGTCACTGCAGCTTTCTTGTGACCCATCGGGGAGATGAAATGTGACTCGGCGCTGGGACTGCAGAAGGAAGAAAACCACAGAGTTCCAACAAGGTTCCCAAGGAATTGGCAAGTCCTCCCAACACTGGGGATGTATTATTTGAAGTCCTCTACTTGCAACCGTTCATTTAGTGACCCTTTGAAACATTGTAGGCCTGTTTTGCGATGCTCCAGGTGTCCGTTGCGTACAGGCGCTCCATGTTTTACAACCGTTTGTTGGGGTTTTGTTTTACATTTGGCCAATAAATAATTTTAGTTTAGTTCTAATCCTAGTTCTAATAATTCTAATTCTAAAATTCTAATTCTAGCATTCTAATTCTAATAATTCTAATTCTAAAGTTCTAATTCTAATAATTCTAATTCTAACAATTCTAATTCTAAAAATCTAATTCTAATTCTAGTATTCTAATTCTAATAATTCTAATTCTAAAAATCTTGTTCTAATTCTAGTATTCTAATTCTAATAATTCTAATTGTAAAGTTCTAATTCTAATAATTCTAACTCTAAAATTCTAATTCTAATTCTAGTATTCTAATTCTAAAATTCTATTTCTAAAAATTCTAATTCTAAAATTCTGATTCTGATTCCACTTCTAATAATTCTACTTCTAATTTGTTGAGTGACCATTTGAAACTACAACAGCACTCAAACTGTGTCCTTACACTGGCCACTTACGGCCATTTAAGCATCCTCATGGTCACTTGACCAAAATTTGGACGCATGGCAACCAGCATGTATGTATGACAGTTGCAGCATCCTGGTGGCCATGGCATCACCATTTATAAACTTCCAAGCTAGCTTCCAACAAGGAAAGTCAACGAGCGAAAGCCAGATCTGCTTAATGACTGTATGATTCACTTCACAACCACAGTGACTCACTTAACAACTAGGTCAGAAAAGCTCCTCAAATGAGGCCCAACTCATTTCACGATGGTCTTGCTTTTCAACAACTGGACTCAACTGCAGTTGTAAGTTGAGGACTAGCTATATTTATGGCCAGTTTTTGGTGTGTCTAATGTGATGGCAGAAGCCACTAGTCTATCCTCTTACGCATAGTAGTTTTAATTGTTCTGTAAAACAGGTATAGAAACAAGTGATATACGAGTCAGCTTCATGTGGGAAAGATTTCATGTAAAATATTATATTGCATACTAGGTAGATCAATCAGTCTTATTTTTAAATGCAATCACTATTCTAAGGCTCTTCCTTTGAAAAGTCTCTAGGTATTATTTTAGATTTGACACGTTAAATAATGCAGGTAAGGTAAACATCCTTTTGGAAATGGAATTGATTGAAGGGTTGTTTTTTTTTGCGTTTCAAAGACACAAAATTACAGCCAGACAATTTCAATACATCTAACATAAAGCCAATGTTTAAGAACATTTAGTAGTTGGGGAGCTTAGAAGAATAAATGGAAAAATGACAATAGTTAAGGCCTGTTTTCCCAAGCTAAAAGTTATTTTACACAGTTCTATTGACACAACAAATTTTCTTCCCAGAAAATATTTAAAAACACTCTGTTATGCAGTTATCCGAAAATACCTTTTAAACTTTGAATAAGAAGTTAGTAGTATATGAAATGCTAAAGTGTTCTAAATAAATTATTATTTAAACAAGGGCAACAATACAATGTATTTTCATTAAAGTGTGAAATGTTCTTCAATTCATTTCATGTTATTACAAATTTCTTTATTGCAATACAAAAAGAAGAAAAGGTATTGTTTTTACGATGCCCTTATAGTAATTACACTTAATTTAAGAAAATTCACTTTCAGTTGAAAGCATATAACCAAATGTGAAACTTTTTCTATGCCAATTAGGGCTCAGAGATATTTAGGGACATTGCCTAAATTTAGCACAAAATCATTTATCACAAAGCACTAGTTATATTTCTGACTAATTTAGGACCACATTTGGGGATTAAATCATTATTTTACAAATGGGGTTTGAAAAAGCCATTTCAAAAGTATTTATCAATATACAAATACTATTTTTCCATATATCTAGGATTTCAAATTCATTTTTATGGTAAGCTTTCACCTTTATTATAACAATATAGTCCTAAATTAATGGCAATATTTAAAATAAGGGTTTGTCCCTACACATACTTACCAAGCAATTGACTTTAGAATTAAATTCAAAATAGGTCCCACCAATTTTTTTTGGGCATTTCTGTATTGCTCTACATATCAAACCACCTAGGAAACATCTATGGATGAGAATCTGGATCTCCCCTTCTTAGACAAATACTTTCATTATTACATTAACTCTCAATGGCCCAATGAGTAGACCTTGAATGCTAGATTTCAGTAGACCTTCAAGGTCATATTTAAGTAGATGTTCAAGGTCATGCTTGAGTAGACCTTCAAGACCATGTTTGAGAAGATCTTTAAGACCAAGTTTAAGCTCATCTTCAAGGTCATGTTTGAGTAGATCTTCAAGGCCATATTTGGGGAGACATTCGAAACTATGTTTAAGTAGACCTTCAAGGTCATATTTGGGTAGACCTTCAAGACCATGTTTGAGTAGATCTTCAAGACCAAGTTTAAGCAGACATTCAAGGCCATATTTGAGTAGACTTTCAAGGTCATATATGAGTAGACATTCAAAGGCATGTTTGAGTAGACCTTCAAGGACATATCTGATTTTCATTCAAGCAATTTTACATGATGGTGGTCCATTGTCCACCTCAGTGGTACAGTGGTTAGAGTACAGTACTGCAGTGCAGCAGTACTTTTGCTGTCTGCCAGTTCAAATCCCATCAGGCTCAAGGTTGACTCAGCCTTCCATCCTTCCGAGGTGGGTAAAATGAGGACCCAGATTGTTGGGGACAATATGCTGCTTCTGTAAACCACTTAGAGAGGGCTGGAAAGCACTATAAAGCAGTATATAAATCTAAGTGATATTGCTATTGCTAGTCATGGTCCATGAGATGGATGATAGAATTCTAACCGATCTCTTTAATTGGACATGCTTGTTCCAGGAGAGTCAGAAACTCTAGGCATCCAAATATTGCCTTTTCTTCACAACTACCAGTCCAAGATCCTTAAATGCCCCGCGGCCTCAGTTCACTGTAAGCTTTCTTGACACCTCCTTTCCATTTGCCTGCTTTTCTTTCTGTTGGCAGAAAACTGTAAGAAACGAACATCATTTCTCATGGCTGGGTAGACCCGAGAAATAAAAAGGAGCTTTCAGCTGATATGTGTTGGGTGGATAAAAAAAACCCCAGAAATCTGGGTCACACAAACTTGAAAAAAATTTATCTATACGTCACCTTGCTGTTTTCAAAATAGCTCAGGAAAGTTTATCCTCCCTCCCCCCCCCAAAAAAAAAACAAAAAACTTTTCTGTGCCAATTTAAGATATGGAAAAGGTTATTCTCTCCCACCCAACCCCTTCCCTTAAAAAAAATGTTTCATAAAAACACAAATGCTCTTCGGAGAGGAGTCATGCCAGTTTCCCCATCTCCAATCTTAAAAGGCATAACTTTTTAAAAGGGAGCCACTTTTGACATTGGCTATTCTTCAACATGCTTAATTAACTCCCAGAAATGTTTGACTCGAGATGCACTGATGCTCAGTGGCTTTTACCCCAGCTGCCCTATTTCTTTATGAAAGGGGGAGAGGGAGGAGGAGGAGGAGAAGCAGAAATCACTAATGCAATAAGGAAATAAATGGCACAGGGTTTCTATTTGCATCCTCTTTTTTTTTTATTGTGATTGTTTGAAATCCAGCATTGTCATTATTATTTGAAAAGAAAAAAAAAATGCCGGGGAGATCTGAAGGTGCCCTATTCACCTTGGGATGGTCTGTCGGAGGCACTAAATATCAAGAAGTTTCTCCTTTCTTGTACTTTTCTCACTTTCCCTGTACTTAGCACATCTGAAAATCAAGCCTTGAGCAAGTCACAATCATTTCCAGTACATTCTTTTTTTTTTTGGGGGGGGGTGTCTTTCCTCTAAATCTCATCTTCTAAGAGAAAATACTCAGGGGGAGGAGGAAAAAAAGAACAAAGAAAAATTGTGAGATTTTAGTGCTTGTTTCTAAATAAGAAGTTGAGAGCCACCAAGGCTTCTCTTTATCTTCTTTGGGGACTTCCAACTTTCCCAACAGCTCCTGTTAATTGCTGGGGTGGTGCAGTGGCTCAGGGTTAAGACAGTGGGCTTGTTGCCTAGAAAGTGAACAGCCCATCGTTCGAGACACAAGCATTATGCAACAGGGTAGAGCTCCCGTCCTTGCCCAAGCTGCTGCTAACCCAGCATACAAATCGTGACTAGATCAATAGGTACAACTTCAGTGGGAAGGTAACAGGATTCCGTGATGTCATGCTGGCCACATGACCACGGAAATGTCTTCATTCGTGGACCAATGGCCTTGAAAAGTAGATGAGTACTGCCCCCTATAGTCGGCAAAGACTAAAGGAATAAAATCTGCAGACTCCTTTACTTTTTACCTCTTAATTGCTAAGAAGACCTAGACATAAGGTTGTAAGGATTGTCTCCCTATCACAATTTCATGCAATCTTCTGCAGGTTGCCCTTCCTGAACACAGAGGGAAGGAATCCAAACACCTGTTATATTTCTCCATGCTACTCACAATGAGCCACACGTTCCCAACTGCACCCTACTGAAAATATGGATTTTGCAACACACACACACACACAATTTAAATTTATACACCTGGAAAGGCTATTTGAGAAAGGACTGCATAAATGTCAACACAGCAACTTCTCGACTAAGGACCACAATCAAAGCCCTAAATTTCTGTTGCTAAGCGAGACAGTTGCTCAGTGAGTTTTGCCTCATTTTACAACCTTTCTTGACACAGTGGTTCAGGGAGTCACTGTAGTTGTTCAATTAGCAACATGGTTTATTGTTAAGCAATAGTTGAACAACGTTGATTATTGTTTCCCAATATGATTTGATTGCTTGCTTGTACCCTATGACTATCATTAAGCGTTGTATCTTATGATTCTTAACAAATGTACCATTTCCTTTGTTATACACTGAGAGCCTATGCACCAAGGACAAATTCCTTGTGTGTCCAATCACACTTGGCCAATAAAGAATTCTAATATAATCTAATGGTTGTTAAGTGAATCTGGCTTCTTTGCTTGTCAGAAGGTTGCCAAAAGTGATCACAAATTCATGAGGGCATGTCAAGCTGCCAAGCATCCAAATTTCAATCTCATGGCCATGGGGATGCTGTAACCATCATAGGTGTGAAAAATGGTCATAAGTCACTTTTTTCAGTGCCATTGTAATGGACACTAAACCAACAGTTTTATGTCAAGGACTACCATTACCAGGCCATGGATGAGTACAGAGGCATGTATCGGTAGTCATTTTTGTCCATACTTTGATAAACTAGGCAGAGCTTTGACACCACAAATCAAAGGATATGATGAATTGAGCCCAAGAAAACTTGGCTTATTGACCCAGTCTTTGATAGCAGTGAACTCGCCGACGAAATCACAAGTTTACATAGTCCTATTTCTGGAAAGCATGGGTGAATTTGTAACACTGTTGTATCTTTGAGGTTTGCAAAATTCTCAGTATGTTCTAAGCTCAACTATCCCTTATGCTCCTCTAATATATTTGAGCAGTTTTCTTAAGAAGTTTTAAAAACACACACACAGAAATCCCCTGTAAATATTTTATCCAGTCAGAAGATTGTTGTGGTGTCTTTCTTTGGGAAACTGATCAAAGGTGACTGTAAATTATTTATTCGACAAACCCAAAAAGGATTACCTCCCAATCATTCTAATTCTCTTTCAAGCCATCAAAGATAACAAGTTTGATCTGTTAATCATTTTTTATTCCCCTCAGAACAACATCTCTGAATTAAACTATCATCATTCAGCCCTTATCAACAGCACAAAAGAGCCAAAGAACTGAAATAAAAGAGGAGACATTAAAAAAAAAAAAGAAGAGGGGGAAAATCTTGCCATATTCAAAATGTCACGGATATCTAATTTAACTTTGGAAAGGCAGTTATTGTATGCTAATTAGGTATTTAAATGGGGCTTAAAAGCAGAATTAAATAATTAATGCCTCTGCAATATGTTACGTCGATACACAACCAAACTGGTTTATAGATTGAAGTTCTAACATTAAATAAATGTGTGTCTCTTTCATTGTGCTGGTGCTGTTGACAATGTCAACAGAAATGTGGTTCAAATTATTTTATTTTAGTTACATCTTCATTTTTAGCCATTTTTATCCTATTCTTCTATTTTCTGGTGGGTGGCAGTTTAAGAATGGTTTAAAAGGAAAGGTTCCCCTCACACATACATGCTAGTCGTTCCCGACTCTAGGGGGCAGTGCTCACCTCCGTTTCTAAGTCAAAGAGCCAGTGCTGTCTGATGATGATTCCATGGTCATGTGGCCAGCATGACTAAATGCCAAAGGCACATGGAACACTCTTAACTTCCCACCAAGGTGGTCCCTATTTTTCTACTTTCATTTTAACATGCTTTCGAACTGCTAGGTTTGCAGAAGCTGGGGCAAGTAACGGGAGCTCACTCTGTAATGTGGCGCTAGGGATCTGAACTGCTGAACTGCCGGCCTTTCTGATCAACAAGCTCAGTGTCTTAGCCACTGAGCCATCACATCCCCTAAGTATAGATGCAAAGAATTAATTACAGGTAATCCTTGACTTAGAACCATTTGTTCAGTGACCATTTGAAATTACAACAGCATTGGAAACAGTGACATACGACCATTTTTCCACACTTACGACCATTGCAGCATCCCCATGAACATGTGATAAAAAAAAATCAGATGCTTGGCAACTAGCATGTATTTATGACAGTTGCTGTGTCCGGGGGTCATGTGATCCCCTTTAGGAATGTAAAATCTAACAATTGTTGGGTTGACAAAATATTAACCAGGATTGTTACTGTAACTTTAAGAAAATGTGATTGGCTGCTGATTCTTCATAAGATAGAGCCAGAATCACTGGTAGATGTTGGTTATTGGTTACTACTGCAGCGGAGTTAGAGGAGCGAGGATTTACTGTGAGTTGCTACTGTTTGCAAACTGCGTTCAGAAGTGTATATTTGTTACTGGACTTTGATTATTGGATTATCCCTGAACTGAACTGTTTGATGACTGACTGATTTGACTGTGTATGAATTTGGACTGATTGATGGACTTTGCAAAACCTCTATTTTCCACGGAAGTAAAAACCTATTTTTCTACTCAATGTCTCTGTATTCTGGTTTGTGTATTTTACCATACCACTCTCACAACGCTTCGCTTCGCACTCGTTCTCCTAATGGGGAACTATCCTTAACAGCAACCTTCAACAAGCAATGTCAGCGGGGAGGCCAGATTCACTTAACAACTGTGAGATTCACTTATTGCTATGTCAAGAAAGGTCATAAAATATCTATCTTGCTTAGCAATGGAAATTTTAGGCTCAGTTGTCGTAGGTCGAGGACTAACTATAAATTGCACTCCGGACAGCAAGGCACCTGTAGTGCAATTTTGCCTGTTTTCTGAATGGTGTATCAGGTTTGCCCAGCCTAGTTCAAAGGCCAATCTGCTGGGAAGTCCTTCATGGTTATTAATAGCATTTTTGTTTATTCAAAAGCGACATCAAAGATACAGTAAACTTTCCCAAAGTATTATTTTCCTTTTCCACAATACCCTTTTCCGCATTTGATCTTGATTCAGCTGTGCATCAGTTCCACTCCTACTTCCAAACTGGATGTTTCTTTCTAGCATTTGACCTGGTTTGAGATGATTAAATGCAAAGATTCCTCCCTTTCCAGGAGGCAGAACACCCAAGATGTTAACACAACACTGCACAACCCGTATGATTTTAATTGAGCATTTCCCAAGAGTTGGTGTTTTTTTTTTAACCTTACTTCAGGAAACAAAATTTATTAGCACTTCACTGTTTTACTACACCCAGTTTTGGTCTTATGTTTCTTCTGTAGCAGAAAGCAAGCAATTAGCTGTCCATGGTAGGTAGCCTGGGATTAAGGAAAAACCACGTAAGGGTGAAATGGCTAATTATTTTGTTAGCCTGTTTGTGGTGCAGCTACACATAGATGCCAGCAGTAACCTACATGGTAATTTGCTTGTGTACTATCAATTTTTGCCTTCATACTGGGTGGGAGTGGGAATGAGTCTTGATCTTTTACTGGGTGGTAATAGGAAGAGCTACAGAGTAGAAGGACACCTTTAGATTTGGTCACTGCACATGGCATGGATATAGCCAAATATTGTAATGATATAGACCAGGGGTGGGCAACTATGGTCCCTTTGTGCAGTGGTGTAATTCAATTTTTTTAACTACCGGTTCTGTGGGTGTGGCTTGGTGGGCGTGGCTGGGGGGTGTCATGTGACTGGATGGGCAGTTTCTGTAAGCAGGGCAATAAAGATTAGACTAGAAACAACACCAGAATGGGTTTTTCCTGCCTTCCTTACAAGATTAACCCTGTAAAGTGAAAAAAACAAACAAAAGGAGATTTCTTCTAGCAACCGGTTCTCCGAACTGCTTAGAAAATTTACTACCGGTTCTAGTGAACCTGTTAGAACCTGCTGAATTCCACCTCTGCCTTTATGACTGGTAGACTTCAACTCCCAGAATTCCTGAGCCAAGCATGGCAGACTTAAGAATTTTTGGAGTTGAAGTCTACCAGTTGTAAACACATCATAGTTGCCACCCCTGGCCTAGACTGATTTTGCTGTGAGCCCTAGAGTACAGTAAGCCAATCACTGCCTCACTGTTGTTGGAAAGAATCTTGATCTCTGTAACACTTCATGTCTTCTTCCTCCGTTCAACAGCATTTGTGGGGAAAGTTCCTGGTCTACCACAAATGCCAGTATTGGTACAGCTTAGATGATCTATTCAAAGAAGACCTCTCTCAAACATTTAACAATGTCCCTGAACTGAAAATTGCTTTGATGCATATCTGTTTATTATGACATGCAGAGAAGAGCAACTGGAGGACTGGAGACTAAAACATATAAAGAACGGCTACAGGAGTTCCTGCATGGTTAGTCTAATGAAGAGAAGGACCAGGGGAGGCATGATAGCAGTGTTCCAATATTTGAGGGGCTGCCACAGAGAGGAAGGGGTCAAGCGGTTTTCCAAGGCACCTGAAGGCCAGATCAGGAATAATGGATGGAAGATCAAGAAGAGATTCAATCTGGAAATAAGGAGAAATTTTCTGACAGTGAGAACAATCAAACCAATGGAACAACTCAGAAGTTATGGAAGCCTCATTATTGGAGGCTTTCAAGAAGAGATTGGACTGCCATTTGTCAGAAATGGTGTAGGGTCTCTTGCTTGGGCAGGGGGGGGTTGGACTGGATGACCTACAAGATCCCTTCCAACTCTGTTAATCCTTAGAAGCATCTCCCCATGATAAGCATCCTTCATTAGCGATGCTTTGAACTTTCTTAAGCCCATGTTTTTGATGGCTGTGGGTTCAGCTGATCTTGGGGATGCGAGAGGCTGAAGGCTGCAAAGGGTGAGCAGCGTATTATATATACATGGGAAATGCAAGATTTGGCTTTTTCAGATGTTTTAGTCATTTGAATTTGATCAGCCTATTTTATGGTTGACATACAGAGTCATATGCTTCTCATTTCAAAGTAGCATGTAACAATGTTATCAGTATTCAGCACTGCTGGCCAGCAGCCTGAAAGAACTGGAAAGGGGAGGAGGGGTGTTTGTTGCCCTGAAGTTGTATGGTTTTATTTTTCTTTTTGCAGTGTCATGTGGATATGCTAGTTTCTTGAGCCATCTTGAATGCCTTTGGCATTTGCACAAGATGATACAGACAAATTCTTCTTTGGTGTCCTTTATTTTTTTTTTTCCATACCAATGAAACACTAGAAAGAAATTTATTTAAACAAGTTCAGAACTGTCTATCTCTCTGTATATCTGTCAGCAGGATCACTTTGGAAAATTAGGTAACTGAAGCCTATTTGGTGTAGTGAAAGAATCCTGAGAAAGAAAGATATAGTTTGAATATGATTTGAAGAAAGATTCTAGGGGGTGGGGAATCACTACAGCACTTGGCTAGTGAAGTGGAATATGGTCAAATTTTCTGCTATATGCCTGGTCACATGACCTAGAGCAGGGGTGGGCAATTATGGCATGCTGGCTCAGGAATTCTGGGAGTTGAAGTCCACGAGTCATGAAGGAGCCATAATTGCCCACCCCTGATCTAGAGTCACCTTATAGCGAGATGGGCAGAATAAAAATATTAAATTTTTTAAAAGGCCACTTCTGAAACACTTGTCTAAGAAAACTGCAGGGGCTTGTCCATCCGTTGTCTGAGAATCAGACATGATTGGGGAATGGGGAGAGAATAGCTGTCGAAGCCCTCTTTAGACTTATGAAAATAGTTGTACTTAGAGTCATCAAATATGTGTCTCTGTGTGCCTGTGCTTGTTTATTTTTCTTTTAAATGACAGATCTTGACACTGCTCTTAAGTTGCTTTAAAAAAAAAACATGCCTGAAGCCTCCTAGGATTCAAGGAAGAAAGTTCAAAATTCTCTGAGCCTCACCAATTGTTAGAAAATCCCATATTCCCTTATGTTTATCTCCTGCAAATAAAAAAAAAATATGGATTTTTTTTTTTAACCTGGTGGTATTTGAAAGAAGAGAGAATGACACAAGTTTTGGCCTTGTTTTCAAAGTAGTAAACATTTCCAAGCTGTATAATTCCAAATTGCAGTTTCTACAATGTAGATAACCCAATGTCTGCAGTACTTGTTTTCTTCATGATAATACGTAATGTAGCTCATAGTTTCAGTGAGATTAAGATCTTGATTTTAGAATATTAAAAATACAATGTAAATCAGACTTATATCTACTAAGATAAAAGGCATTACTGGCAGCGAGAATAGTATTTTAAAAAACCTACTTTTTCCCTTTTGTTACAAGAATATTTAGAGGACATGTGCTATAATTTCCACAGGTTTCGAAGTATATAAGCTGGTATTTTATCCTGTTTTTGTTTATGAAGTTGCTAAAATTTTGGTAAAAAATCAGCATTGATATTCAGGTTTGTGTTGGAGTTTCTTCAAATTATATCGAACTTTGCATTTTTTTTCTACACTATTTGTATTAATTATTCATTTGTTTTTTTTTATCATACCTTTATTACTTTATACATAACTCAAGGCAGTGAACATACCTAATATTCTTTTCTCCTATTTTCCACACAACAACAACTCTGTGAGGTGAGTTAGACTGAGAGTATGTGACTGGCCCAAAGACACAGTCTGCTTTCATTCCTATTGTTAAGGAAAGTCCCCCGTTAGGAGAACGAGTGTGTTCAGCGAAGCGTAATGAGAGTGGTGTTGTAGAAAACACAAACCAGCCTACAGAGACACTGAATTGTAAAAAATAGGTTTTTACTTTTGTGGAAATAGAGGTATGCAAAGTCCATCAATCAATCCAAATTCATACACAGTTAAGTCAGTCAGTCATCAACGTTTCAGTTCAGGGATAATCCAAAAAAACAGTCTAGAATCAAATAAACAATTCAGTAGACAAAGCTTGCAAACAGTAGCAAAACTCGCAGTACATCCACACTGGTTAATACACGGCACTTATGGTGGGATTAGGTTCCTAGCCTAGTGCCTTAACCATTAGCCCAAACTGGCTGTCTATAAATTTATATATAGATTTCTTCATTTCTAGGCCCCAACTGGCTCTTATATTTTTATAACCATCAATTTAGAACAGTTCTATACTAGGAACCTTTGTTAATATTATAAAAATAATATTCCTATTTAGCAGTTATATGTCTTGCATATTTTGTAGACATTATGCATTGTTTCATATTTCAGGTGCGTGTTTTCTATATGATATGGGAGTTTGCACACTGGTGGCGTTTTTCATGTTTTAAGCATTAATCATATAACGGAACAGAAGAGAATATTTGTAGCTCAGAGTTGAACTGTGGGGCCCTTGGTGCTCTCTGAACCTGGTGGGTTTCTTGTGGATGTTTCAGTAGCCAACTAAGTAACAAGATCAGTTCTAGAACTGATTATGTTGTCTAGTTTGGTAATGAAATGTCAGCAAGAAAACTACCACGCTCAGAGAGCACCAAGGACTCTACAGTCATATGTTTACCTAAGCAGCAATGAATTTTTGACTGATGTACAGTTTGGTTCCTTTAGATTTGTTGTCCTTGCTACTGTTTTTGAAATAAGTCAGGAAAATCCAAAATCATAATTTCTGTGTTCAAATAAAAGCTAAGCATTAGAATGTGTAGCACAGGTTTTTATGGGTGCACCCCAGAGCAGAGTTTTAAGTAGAATATTTATCTGACCAAAAAAGAGACATAAAATGTTTTGGGCCATTCTTCTCCCCCTCTGGAAGATCCCCTCAATACCACTTCTTCCACTGATAGATAATTCAGAAGGTAAGGAAGAGGCACACCCTTTCCCTTATCCCAGGGGTGGGCAATTACGGCTCCTTCATGACTCGTGGACTTCAACTCCCAGAATTCCTGAGCCAATTCTGGGAGTT